>JAODAL010035816.1:0-42486 GCA_025379985.1 Phyllomedusa bahiana
TGTCAAAACCCAAATGGAGCCAAGATTTATCACCAGGAATGCTGTTTCAAAGGATGAGATTAAGATGTAGTCATAGAACAGGCCAGACATAAGAACCACAAGTAGGACAACAGGCAGGGGTGGGGCCCACCAGTGGAGTTGATTCTTGGGGCCCATCGTATAGCTACTGTACATGACTGCACATACTACACATGCCTCTTGAGCTCTCCTATTGATTTCTGCCTCTCTTTCTATGCCGTTCTTCTTGGAAAGCAGCCCCATGCCCGCCATGCCGAGAGGCTTGCCAGGGATTTCCTCTACTCTTCTCCAAACCAGTCCAACCCTGACAACTGGTGCCAAGTGGCAAATTTAAGGGGTGGGACAAAAGCAGAATCCAACATCAAGCAAGGGTCAGAGTCAGGAACAGAAGTCATGAACCAGTCACACAAAGTGATGTCCTGTAATAAGCAGGCAATGGATCTCTGAAAGCTTCTCTTTAAAATAGGCCACCGGCTTGACGTCATCGGCAGCCACTTGTACGAGATGCTTACTGGATTCCTCTTTAAAGGGATTGTTTAACTTAAGTTTAAAAAAATAATCACAGACCGCTGTATAGTAAAACAAAATAAAATATATACTCACCTTTGTGCTCATCACCATTCCAGCACTGAAGATGACAATGGTGGCTCCTGTTCACTTCCTGAGCTGTAAAATCAATGAACTAGCACATAAGGCTGAAGCCAATGTTTGGCTTCTGCCGTGACGCGCCAACCACAGAACAGTGAGTAAACAGAGATTGGGGTACACCAGGGCTGCTTCAATTCTCTTTGCATACTCTATAAATGTAATGATTTTTGCAGTACAGTAATTTCTGCTTTCCACCAATATTCTTAAATACAGCTGAAATAATTGGCTGAAAATCAAAGAAATTGGTCACATCTTACTGGGTGGTACCTGCCTCCCTGGCCCTTTCAATGCTTCTGTCATCAACATCTACATTAATTAGAGGGGTTTTCCCTTTTAAAATCCTCTCTGTAGCCAGCTCATAGCTCGCTACAAGCCGGCCTTAGAGAATAGGGAGATGGACTCACTTGCACAGCTCTGCCCAATTAATTTTAATGGGAGTTTCAAACATATCGAGCATACTTTTTTGGATAGATTAATGACTCCCATAGAAATTAACACTGCACAACTGGACAACTGCAAAAGTTTGGCTATCAACCTGTTCACTGAAGCTGGCTCATAGCGAGCTACAAGCTGAGTTTTGAGAGAATTAACCAGATGAATAGAAATCTGCAGATCCAACCTCTCTGACCCATCTATGCATCTATGGCAAACACTCTGGGGAGCACCTGTGGCTGGTACTATGAAAAGCATATATGGTAGACAATGTTAATGAAACCCCAGTGGCAGAGTACCAGAAACATTAGGACCAATAAAACGAAGTAAAAAATGTGCACTGTGCATAAAGCATAATTTACTGCTGCAAATGTTGCTGTGATGCATGTATTGACCACCTCTCTTCTAGAAACTCTCCTCTTTCTCACCATCTGTGGGGGTCGCAAAAGTCTGACTAACTCTGCTGTAAACGTTTATAAATGTGTATAACACCATTTCCAATAGAGCTTTTTCAAGCTATAACCCCACCAAAGAGGGCAATAAAGAAACCTCCAAGTGTTAACAAATTGTCAGTAGGGCCAAGATACTAAATTACTGACTCAACGAGCACCCTGAGTAGCACATTATGACCTCTGAGGAAGTGTCGGTGTGCGACACGAAACGCGTCGTCTTTTAATGTGTATAGTTTTTAATTTTGCGATGTTGAACTCTCCTTTGCATTTTTAAAAATAATAAAGACACATTTTATTCAAATATCTTGTCAGATGACTGCTGCTTCCCCGAGTGCCGGGTCGCATCTTCTTCTCTCGTCCATACTTTATTCCCCACCGCTGCAGGAGTAGCGTCTGGGATCCGAGGACCTGCGGCTGCCGTGTTACAGGCTCGAACGGAGAGCCCTGCATGCCATTACGAGAGTTGTGCCTCTAAACTATCAGCACAACTCATCCAGGTGAGCACACCTGATTTTTGATTCCCTTGTTTCCATTGAGTTTGCATACTATCACGATTGTGTGCCCCTCCTCTTTTTTCTTCTCTTTACATAATGCAGTGCAAAAACGTACGTAAAATGCGTATCTTCTGAATGAATCAATGTGATCACACTTGAACATTGTGAAATACATATTGGGGTCCGTTTTTTTGGTACACAAAACATACCCATATATGTATTTAACAAACGCTACAGTGTTACTGCTACATTATCACCTGTCCACAATGATGGATCTCCACTTGGGAAGCATCTCTCAAGTGGTTCACCTTTTAAAGAAGAAAAGTGTAAATCAAACATATCAAATTTACTTAGCACTTGTATAAATATAGTGGTGTTATCGCTAATAAAGTGTTTCAGATGTGATCGGGTTTTCAAATCAAAAATCAATTGAAGGTAAAAAATATCCAGTATTAATTTCAATGCAACCATTGAGAGACACAGAAGTATACAACATGGCACATACCCAAAATGTCTGACCAACTCCACTCCAGTTTGTGATTTTATAGCCCATAGTCCCCCTTCTTCTGCAAGAATACATCAGCCAATAAGTTTAAACCATGAAATAACCAGCTACTTTCCTATTCGCTGGTTTGAAACACGCTAATACATTTGCAGAACACCTCTGAAGAGTTTCTATTGGGATAGATAAAGAATCTTGTTCCTTGTTCTACTTCTAAGATAATTTACAGTCTTTTCTAACTGAATCCATTCATTCAACCCCATATGGATTCAATTATAAGACTCCTTCCTGCCTAGCTGGAATGAGAGGCCCTAAGTCTACTAGCATTCCAAATACATCAGTGTTCTTGGAGAGAACAAAGGAAACTTATAAAAGTATAAAAAATCACATGGATATATAAATTGATTAATTTTACCCTCAAAGTGGCACAGACACCATGATAGTTCCCATTCTCTGATGATGCACAAAAGCTTCATAGTTACATTCACAGAAGGCGGCACTGTTGTATGAACATTTCAGAAATACAACAACAAATTCAAGTATATAAAACCTCTCTTCACATGAGCCTCTCACAGAATCCTGTTACTTTATAAGGGATTTTCTCTCAGACTCTGCTCTTAAAGGGGTTGTCTCGCTACAAAGAATAGCTTTCAAATTGTAGGGAACACAAAATAAAGACATTTTCCAAATATATTGCTTTGTTCCTCTGTTTTCCCTAAGGAGATACAAGTGAATTTATGACCTCCCTGGCTATTTCAGTTCCCTCAGTTACCACCTGTAAACAATTCTCCCCCTGCTGTTTGTTCTATGAGATAGCAGTGAGTGATGTCATCACACAGGTGTCCATGCTGCTGAGCAGTAAAAAGCTTGATTTATGTAAAATAAACAGAACTGTAATTAGGGCTTTTGTTTGAGGGATCAGATAAGAAGTCCTGTTAGTAGTTTGCGAAGCTGATCTGATCTAATTAGCAACTGAAAGCACAGCACAGCATGGAGCTGTACAAGCACAAGCTGTATGCAAATTAATCAGTCTGAACCAGGAAGTGGCAGAGTATTTCATTCATGCATCCTTTGAAACTCTGTAGGGAGACAACTCCTTTAAGGGCTTTGTTTCCCAAACATTCTCTCCAATGAAATGTAGGGCCCTCTTAAGTCTAGAAGACTATGTCTCATTACTGAACCATCTAGGACTTCATGCTTACTTAGCGTTCTTCTGTTCCTCTCAACAAGACTGTCTTAACACCATTATGGGCACCCGGACAGAGCTGTGCATTTGGCTCTTTCACCCTTGACTATCACAATCACTCACAAGCATGGTTTTTTGCTGTGGGGTGTGCCACCAAGGCAAGTTATATAACAACTTTTTCTGCACTGCGGGAGCCAGGACTCAGTCTCAAGAGCTGATAGGGCAGTATCAGCAACATTCACACTGGTGGCCGCCACTGTGAGAGGTATAACAGAGGAGGTGGGGTCAGAGCTGTGATGAGCTGGGGAAGGTGCTATGGAGCTACAGGAGGGTGAGTCAGGTTAAATTTTTCAGGCGGAGACCTGTCGCTGCAGGGTCTTATTGAATGTAATGGTCTGCAGCAGAAGAGGCAGAGCTTGGGTTTTTCAACAGCTCCCAGAGGGCCTCATGTACTCATGAGGATTCAGGGCAGTCGTCGTCAGGTAAACAAACCTTCACCTATTTTTATTTTACACATCAACAGCACTCCATTCAATGTCTTTTATAGATAATCTTCACACTCCCTTCAGCCGGTCCTTCCCACAGCAAACCTGGCTTCATCTCAACTAGTGTTGCTGTGTGGGCCATGCATAATATACTGTACTCTATTCTACAAAAACTCTTAAACTCTATTTTTCCCTTATGGGTTAAGGGGGTTAGTCTAAACACAGATGGGGCTATATAGTCAGAGGGTCAGGCCAGGCAGAGTTCGGTTATCATGGGTAAAAGTCTAGAGGTTGGGCGGGAAAGCAGAGGTAAAGAATGGTCAGGAACTAACCAAGTCAGAACCAAGGAATAAGTTTGTATACCAATAATTTAACACTAAGAAACCTATTGCTCTTACAAGGAGCACTTCCAGGGTACCCCTTTACATATAGTAGAATGAGCAGGGATGAGTGGAGGAAACTGGGCTACAGGGCCATCTGGCCCATAAAATGGATAGGAGCCAGTGTGCGGGGAAACCAGAGAGGGTGGTGGGAGAACTGCTGCTGGGGGGAAATAGCAGATTGTAGCATTCATGGCAAGAAGTAGTAATGGGGACAGAGATTGCCACGACTATGGAAATAAAAATGAAGAGGGAGGATCAGAGAGTCAAATGGTTAAAAAAAGGTACAGTAATATGCCTCAAATGAACACAGGTTTTAGCAGGACAAAAGAAAGATTATTTGATGATATTTCAATATTCTAATGTATTCCAACAATTACATGTAATTAGCTGTGTCTAACTTATATAAAATTGAAGGATCCAAGACAGAAATACTTTACTGTTGTTGGAGCAGAACATTATTTGACAGGAATTCCAGGTTAAATTTTACCTAGGCGAAGAAAAATGTGCTTTGTGCCTCTTTGGAAAAACCTAAATGAATAATGGTGGCACAGAATCCACGACAGTAATTCTGCAGCAAAATATGCAAGTGGAAATCCTGTTATGGTTAAAATATGATCACATGCAGCGAATTGTGGATTTTTTTGCTAATATTTGTTAAAGTGGTTTTCCAAGTTGCTTAAAATTTTGACCACTAGGAATTGTGATCATTAAAGCAAAGCAGACTTAACTCACCAGTTTAATCCCCCAGCGTTTCCAGCACCCCCACCTTAGTTCCCATCATGGGGCTTTGTGCACTTGGCTGCTGTGACGATACCAACATTACCACAGCCAGTCACTGGATGTCACTCCATGGACGTCACACATTGCCTTCTCCCCAAACATAATGTAACACTGCTACATTCCATACAGGGAGAGCAATGTGAGGCTGTTAGATGACCCTGCTTCCTGAACATGCATGCCCCATAACTAATTAGCTATTGGGCCCACACACTGTCCAGGAGTCAGGTGCATTGGGCCCACACACTGTCCAGGAGTCAGGTTCATTGGGCCCACACACTGTTCTGGAGGCAGGTGCATTTAGTAAGAGCCAATCTCCGGCCTCCCCAAACAGAGTAGGAACCACCCACTCGCTTCTCTGAAAGTACGAGCCTTGCGCCCATCTCCCTGAACTGAGTAGAAAGAGATGATTGTTCCAAATTGTTCCAGTACACTCTCAGATTATTATTATTTTATTATTATTAACATTTATTTTAAAGCGCCATTGATTCCATGGCGCTGTACATTTGAGGGGGGGGGGGTCACATACATGATATGTCAAGTAAGTACAATAATGACATTGAATGACGTATAACTGGTACAGAGGGAGAGAGGACCCTGCCCGCAAAGGCTTACAATCTACAAGGAGGAGGGAAGAGACAGGAGGAGAGGGGCAGACATGTTTGTGGGGTAGTACAGTGGCAGCAGGGTTATTGTAGGTTATAGGCAATCCTGAAGAAATGGGTTTTCAGGTTGCTTTTGAAGCTGGTGAGAGTGGCAGAGAGTCTGATGTGTTGGGGCAGTGCATTCCAGAGTGTGGGGAAGTGCGAGAGACGTCGTGGAGACGGTTATGTGAGGAGCTGATAAGAGGAGAACAGACAAGAAGGTCCTGTGAGGAGCGGAGATTGCGTGAGGGGAGATATCTGGAGATTTGGGCAGAGATGTATGGAGGGGAGAGGTTATGGAGAGCCTTGTAGGTCATGGTTAGCACCTTGAAATGAATTCGCTGAGCTATTGGTAGCCAGTGAAGGGATTGACAGAGGGGAGAGGCAGAGGAGTAGCGAGGAGAGAGGTGGATAAGACGGGCAGCAGAGTTAAGGATGGTTTGGAGGGGAGCGAGAGTGCTAGATGGGAGGCCACAGAGAAGGATGTTGCAGTAGTCAAGGTGGAGATAACAAGGGCATGAACGAGCATTTTTGTGGTGTCGAAGTTGAGGAATGAACGGATGCGAGAGATATTTTTCAGGTGGAAGCGGCAGGCAGATGGTATCGTCCACTTTGGGAAGCACTGGGCTAGACCTCAACACACCAGCAGAGTACTTACATGATTGTTGTGCTTTGTTTAAACCAGTGATGCAGTGTTCTGCTTGAGTAAGGCTTTTTTATTCTTTTTTTTTTTTTTAATTTTGCAGTATTCCAACTAACACCTGGAATTGTACATGTTGATCTTAGATTTGTGTGTTGATTCTGATTTTACCTGGATGTCACTTTCAGGGGCAATCTGTAACTCTGCAATGAGTGAAGCATTAGGGAACCCTGCTCTGGTTTGCTTAGCCTAACTCTTTATTGCTGAGCTATTTTTCTACCTATTTCTTCCATTTTATTATAATAGCACTTACAGTTGACTACAGCAGATCTAGCAGGCAAGAAGTTTTATAATCTGACTTGTGGCATCCTACATTCTTCGACAAACTTGGCATAAATTAATGTTACATGAAAATATAATGAACTTTGAAAAGTAATTTATAAATTATGCTTCTTTCCAGCACTGATCATGCACTCTCAGCTTACTGCTAATTGCTGACATTGTTTATCACTAAGGGATTAGGTTGCATGCTGCCCAAAGATGTCTATGGAGAGGGGAGGGGATGAAGGAGGTGCAGGCATAAAGACAGAAACTAAGAGACACTGCAGTATCTAAAAAAGTGTTTTACTGTCTCACTTCTGTAATGGATTTGCCCCAAGAAGCAGCACCATGGGGGACATACAGTGATGGGCAGTATTGCTGTGAATCCAGCACTGTGGTGAGAATCTGCAGAGAGACTACAGTATCTCTTTATCTGTGGCTTTTTCTCTCTCTCTTCCCCTTCTTCACTAATTCTCCATAGACATCTTTGGGCAGCATGCAACCTGATCTCTCGGGAAACTCATAATACAAAAATGGATTTTAGCAGTTAATTAAAAGTGAAGGGTTGTTGCAGGAGGCAGGGTGGAAGAGAAGATGTAACTCATAAGCATAGTTGCCAACTTTTGAATTCGAAAAAGCAGGAGATTGTAGTGGGCGGCGCACGTAGCATGGACACGCCCATCTTGTCGGTGTGCCACACCCCTTAAAAAGCCACACCCTCTCCACCTAACTGCATAACGGCTTTGGAAGAAAGCCAGGTAGATGCCCTTATAGCCAGGTAGTAGCCCCCCCTAACCAGGTAGTGCCCCTTACAGGCAGGTAGATGCCCCCTTGTAGCCAAGTAGATGCCCCCTCTGTAGCCAGGTAGATGCCCCCCTTTGTTAGCCAGGTAGATGCCCCCTTTGTTAGCCAGGTAGTGCCCCCTTTGTTAGCCAGGTAGTGCCCCCTCTGTTGCCAGGTAGTGCCCCCTCTGTTGCCAGGTAGTTGCCCCCTCTGTTGCCAGGTAGATGCCCCCATTGTTAGCCAAGTAGTGCCCCCTTTGTTAGCCAGGTAGTGTTCCCATTGTTAGCCAGGTAGTGCCCCTTTGGTTGCCAGGTAGATGCCCCCCTTGTTAGCCAGGTATTGCCCCCTATGTTAGCCAGGTAGATGCCCCCCTTTGTTAGCCAGGTAGATGCCCCCCTTTGTTTGCCAGGTTGTGCCCCCTTTGTTTGCCAGGTAGTGCCCCCTCTGTTGCCAGGTAGTGCCCCCTCTGTTGCCAGGTAGTTGCCCCCTCTGTTGCCAGGTAGATGCCCCCATTGTTAGCCAGGTAGTGCCCCCTTTGTTAGCCAGGTAGTGCCCCCTCTGTTAGCCAGGTAGTGCCCCCATTGTTAGCCAGGTAGTGCCCCCTCTGTTGCCAGGTAGATGCCCCCATTGTTAGCCAGGTATTGCCCCCTTTGTTAGCCAGGTAGTGCCCCCTTTGTTAGCCAGGTAGATGCCCCCATTGTTAGCCAGGTAGATGCCCCCATTGTTAGCCAGGTAGATGACCACTCTGTTGCCAGGTAGATGCCCCCATTGTTTGCCAGGTAGTGCCCCTTACAGGCAGGCAGATGCCCCCTCTGTAGCCAGGTAGATGCCCCCTTGTTAGCCAGGTAGTGCCCACTCTGTTGCCAGGTAGTGCCCCCATTGTTAGCCAGGTAGTGCCCCCATTGTTAGCCAGGTATTGCCCCTCTGTTGCCAGGTAGAGGCCCCCATTGTTTGCCAGGTAGTGCCCCCTCTGTTGCCAGGTAGTTTCCCATTCTGTTGCCGGGTAGTGCCCCCATTGTTTGCCAGGTAGGTGCCCCCATTGTGAGCCAGGTAGATGCCCTCATTGTTTGCCAGGTAGTGCCCCCTCTGTTGACAGGTAGGTGCCCCCATTGTTTGCCAGGTAGTGCCCTCTGTTGACAGGTAGATGCCCCCATTGTTTGCCAGGTAGTGCCCCCTCTGTTGCCAGGTGATGCCCCCATTGTTTGCCAGGTAGTGCCCCCATTGTTTGCCAGGTAGTGCCCCCATTGTTTGCCAGGTAGATGCCCCCTCTGTTGCCAGGTGATGCCCCCATTGTTTGCCAGGTGATGCCTCCATTGTAGCCAGGTAGATGCCCCCTTGTAGCCAGGTAGATGTCCCCATTGTTTGCCAGGTAGTGCCCCCTCTGTTGCCAGGTAGTGCCCCCATTGTTTTCCAGGTAGTGCCCCCTCTGTTGCCAGGTAGTGCCCCCTTTGTTGCCAGGTAGAGCCCCCCTAAAGCTAATAAAAATAAAATAATAAAAGCCACTCACCTGACCAGGCTCCTGCAGCGCGGCCGCTCCAGACGATCTCCTCAGCGTCGCAGGGGAAGTGAGTGCAGCCGCGCGTCACTTCCCCTTTGCCGCTGACCTGTAGGTACGGCGCGCACCGGCCGGGTACATACAGGGGAGGAGGGAGCGATCCCTCCTGCCTCCTCCCTGCACAGCAAGACTCCGGGCGGGCGAAGCGGCCACTGCGGCCGCTTCACCCGCCTGTGGGAACGGCCCGGCGGCGCCAGAGTAGCGCACCAGCGCTACTCTGTCGCCGTGGTCAGTTAAAGATCCCCCGCCGCCGGCTGGCGGCGGGAGGAATGCCAGCTCTCCTGGGAGGGCGGGGAGGACCCAAAATAGCGGGACCCCCCCGCCAAAAGCGGGAGAGTTGGCAAGTATGCTCATAAGTATAGATATATTACAGTGTTTATCATATTTACTTGTGCTATCAATTTATAAAAAGTTTGTTAAAGGACAGTGCCCATTTCAGTATTTTTGACACAATTACGTTTATGTGTAATTGTCTTTGAAAAGGGATTAGTATCTACTGATTTACTAAAAATGCTTACACAGAATTATACAAGTCTCAGTATTGGAAAAGTCATTTGGACAGGAGAACTTAATTAGATTTCTCACAGCCTGCTCTCAATGTAAAAAGATCCATTATTTTGTGAAGTTACTTTAGTGTGATTATATCCTCTCTCAGTCATGATTTGTCTAAGCTTATTTACACTTAATTACAACAATGCTGTAGTGAATTTTGACTTGTAACATGAGCACTAATTACTGCAGTTAATCAGTCCTACTTAGCCCAATCAGACTAGATTCATCTGGATCTATGTTTCTGTAGGCCATTTATGTTATGCAAAAAATTAAGCAAACCTGTTTGTAGTCATGAAGTGCTCTGCGGTCATTGCTTGTGTCACCACTCGCTGCCCACAACAGTCCACCGCTCTCTTACCTTTCCCTAC
The DNA here is from genome assembly GCA_025379985.1 of Phyllomedusa bahiana. Classification (NCBI taxonomy): domain Eukaryota; kingdom Metazoa; phylum Chordata; class Amphibia; order Anura; family Hylidae; genus Phyllomedusa; species Phyllomedusa bahiana. The sequence continues at coordinate 10,241 of JAODAL010035816.1, forward strand.
TGCACAGCTACTCTCCTCTTCTATCACCAGGGCCATGCATTCCCGTCCCATAGGACCAGTGTCGGACTGTGGTGCCTATGACTCACCAGTTGATTTTAGGGGCCCACTGTGCCTCCCTGCCTGTACCACCTGTCCGGTGTTGCGCCTGGTCTCGCTTTCACTCATAGAGACTGGTTTGATGACATCATCACATTAACCTGTAATCAAGATGGGGTGCTGGGGCTTCTGAGTCTCCCTAAAGAACAAACGGCAGATCAATAAAGTATGTTGAGACCTAATGAAGCTATCACTGCAAACAAAAAGACCCAACTAAAATATAACCTTTAATTAAATATTTTAAAATATAGAAAAACAATCCCTTAATTATGAAGATATGGTCAGTACAAACTAGAGATACCTTAGGGGAGCCTATAAAGACAGCAAAATAAGGACTTACAGTTAGTTGAATGGCCCAAATATAAAGGATTCCACCATTGAAATCGAAGTATATTCGAGAAATTGTCCAGGTAGTAGGTCCATAAAGGGGCAGTAGACAGGAACAATAAAAATAATAATAAATATCCTATACTTTCCCTCTACTTACCCTACCTAACTGCGGGGACATCACCCTGAATCCTAAGGCACAACCCTAAAACTAAACAGGGGTGCAATGAAAAAGACACCCAAAATTAGTAATCAGTACAAGATTAAGTGCAGTTATAGGTTCTTGTCATGGGGGCTGGCGCGGGTGCCGTCGCCCTCCGCGACCATTCCCCTGCTGCCCGGGTCCCGGCGCCTACTCACCTACCCATCCACGCTCCTGTGCCTGTCCCGGCCGCCGCGTGCGTACCCGCTGCTTAGGGCGCGCGTGCGACGGCTGGTCTGGATTTAAAGGGCCAACGCACCGGTAATTAGTTAATTGCCGGCCGCTGGTCCTATATAAGGCATACGCCCCCTGCACTCTCTGCCAGATTGTTGGTGTGCGTTCAGTGTCTTTAGAGAGTGTTGGAGTCCGTATTGATCACCCGTGTGCCAGTCCGTTCCGCTACGTTTCCTGACTTTGCTTTGGTGTCCAAATTTCGTCTACCGGTGACCCCTCTGCAGAAACCCATGTTCGTCTCCTCCGTCAGTGGCGAATGCCTAAAGGACGCTATTCGGTTCTGCAATGCGCCCCTCACCTTGCAGATTGGCACTCTACACAAGGAAACTCTGAGACTTCTCGTTCTGCCTCGCTCCTCTTCTAAAATCCTCCTGGGCCTCCCTTGGTTGCAAGACCATGCTCTGACCTTAGATTGGAACACGGGCGAGATTATCCATTGGGGACCCACGTGCCACTCGTGATGTCTTCCTGTACTCCGTCCAGCTCCACAGCCCGCCTCTGTAAAGTCTACGAAGCCTCTGCAGGGTCTGCCTGGTCCTTACCAGGATCTAGCCGACATCTTTTCCGAAAGACAGGCCGAAACTCTTCCCCCGCACCGGCCGTTCGACTGTCCTATTGACCTGCAACCCGGTACTACTCCTCCCCGAGGTAGAGTCTATCCTCTTTCTGTCCCGGAGACTGAGGCTATGTCGGAGCATGTTCAGGAAAATCTCTGTAAGGCTTTATACGCAAGTCTTTCTCGCCTGCGGGGGCCGTTTTTTACTTCGTTGAAAAGAAAGATGGTACTCTCCGGCCCTGTATCGATTATCGGGGACTCAACAAAATCATTAAAAAAATCGATACCCCCTGCCTCTGTTCTCGCAGCTGTTTGATTGCCTGCGTGGCGCAAAAATTTTTACAAGTTGGATTTGCAAGGAGCATACAACTTGATTCGTATCCGTGAAGGCGACGAATGGAAGACGGCCTTTAATACCCGAGATGGCCATTTTGAATATCTCGTCAAGCCATTTGGCCTCTGCAATGCTCCGGCGGTGTTCCAGAAGTTCGTCAAAGAGATATTCCGCGATATTCTCTACGTCTGTGTTATTGTCTACCTGGACGATATTTTAATCTTCTCTCCGGATCTAGAGACTCACCGCCTCCACGTCCGCCAGGTACTCAAACGTCTCCGTGACCACCAGCTCTATGCCAAACTGGAGAAATGTTTGTTTGAACGCACCTCGTTGCCCTTCCTAGGGTACATCGTCTCGGATCAAGGTCTCCAGATGGATCGCTCTAAGCTTTCAGCGGTCATACAGTGGCCTCGACCAGTGGGCCTTCGGTCTATCCAACGCTTTTTGGGGTTCACAAACTATTACAGACAGTTCATCCCGCAGTTCTCCACGCTCACAGGCCCGCTGGTGGCCCTCACGGAGAAAAATGCTAACCCTAAATCCTGGCCTCCAGAAGCCCAAAAGGCCTTTGATCGCCTTAAAGCAGTATTCGCTTCAGCTCCTGTTCTGTCTCGCCCGGACCAGCAACTTCCATTTGTCCTAGAAGTGGACGCTTCCTCAGTAGGAGCCGGAGCTGTCCTCCTTCAGAAGTCCTCCTCTGGGAGACTGCGTACTTGCGGCTTCTTTTCCAAAACCTTCACCACAGCCGAACGAAATTATACGATCGGTGATCGTGAACTACTGGACATAAAGTTAGCCCTAGAAGAATGGCGGCACTTGCTGGAGGGGGCTCGCCATCCCATCGAGATCTTCACGGATCACTAAAACCTTCTTTTTCTCCAGTCTGCTCAACGACTGAATCCTCGACAAGCCAGGTGGTCGCTCTTTTTCGCCTGCTTTGATTTTCTCTTTCACTTTCGGCCAGCTGAAACGAACGTCAGGGCGGATGCCCTCTCTAGATCCTCGGACACTGTGGGCCTAGAGCCGCCTCTGCAGCACATAATTCCTCCAGAACGTTTCCTCAAGGCGGGCCCTGTGGATCTTCAACATCTAGCTCCTGGGAAGACCTATGTCCGCCCTGCCATGCGGCCTCGAATCCTTAAGTAGGGACATTTCTCACGAACAGCTGGTCATCTTGGAGTACATAAATCCCTGCAACTAATCTCTTGCTACTATTGGTGGCCCACCCTCGCTCAAGATGTTAGAGACTTTGTCCTGGCCTGTACCTCCTGTGCCATAACAAAGTCCCTTGTCTCAGACCCGCGGGTCTGCTTCAACCTCTCCCGGTGCCAGAAAGACCTTGGTCCCATATAGCCATGGACTTTGTTACAGACCTCCCGGCCTCCTCTGGTAACACGGTCATTTGGGTGGTGACCGATAGATTCTCAAAGATGGCTCACTTTGTTCCTCTGCCCGGGTTACCCTCTGCTCCTCAGCTGGCCCAGCACTTTTTCCACCACATTTTTCGGTTACACGGTCTTCCGTTGCATATCGTCTCGGATAGGGGGGTCCAGTTTGTTTCGAGATTCTGGCGGGCTCTATGTGGTCAGTTGCAGATTCAGCTAGACTTCTCGTCTGCTTACCACCCTCAAGTAGAGAGGGTTAGCCATGTTTTAGGTACCTACCTAAGACATTTTGTATCCGCCCGTTAAGATAATTGGTTCGATCTCCTCCCCTGGGCGGAATTTTCATATAATTCTCTAGACTTGGAATCCACTGGAGTCTCTCCTTTTGTTGTCGTGTTTGGGCTACATCCCCACCTGCCTCTCCCTCTGGCTACCTCGTGTCATGTTCCTGCCGTGGATGCCCAGGTCGGTTTTATTACCCAGTGCTCTATGCACGTGGAACTGATGGCGGATTAGTTTCCCTCTGAGAGGTCTAAAGTGGCCTTCGTGGTGAGTCTGCTATCCGGGAAGGCTCTGGCTTGGGCGACCACCCTCTGGGACAGGAATGACCCTGTGACTGCGGATCTACAGGCCTTCCTCCATGAAGTCCGCACCGTCTTCGTGGAGCCGTCACGTGCATCCTCTGCAGAGACCGCGCTCTTGAGCCTTCGACAGGGTGACTCCTCCATGGGAGACTATGCAGTTCAATTTCGTACCCTGGCTTTGGAGCTGACTTGGAATGACGCCGCCCTCTGCACCACTTTCAAAAAGGGTCTGTCCAGCAGGGTAAAAGACGCTCTGGCAGCAAGAGACCTCCCGTCCTCCCTGAGCAAATTAATTCACCTGGCCACCCGCATCGATGTAAGGATTGTTGAAAGGCAGGAAGAGCTCCGCCAAGAGAGGGACTCTGCACGCCCCCGTCGGTTGTTTCGCCTGGCTCCGGCATTCCAGCGTTCTCCATTGTCGCCTCCTCAAGCCTCCGATGCAGAACCCATGCAGGTGGATCAGGCCCACTTATCAGAGCAGGAGCTCACCAGCCGTCGGGCAGAGAACCTATGTCTCTAGTGCGCCATCCCGGACCATTTCGGCAGAAGCTGTCCTCTACGTCCCCAGAGTTCGAGAAACGCTCGCACCTAGGTGCCGTAGGAGAGGCGTCCCTAGGTGCTGTTTCCTCCTCTCCATGTTTGATGATGGCAGTGGAGGTGACGTCTGATGCTGGTCTATCGTTCCGGATTTCTGCCTTCCTGGACTCCGGGTCAGCCGGGAACTTCATTCATGCCTCCTTGGTAACCCGATACCGTGTGCCAGTAGTCTGTCTGGAAAAGCCTCTGCTTATTACTTCGGTCAGTGGGGAGCTCTTTAGTGACCCCATCCAGTACATAACCCGGCCGGTGACCCTCCGTGTAGGGGCGCTACCTACGGAGAAGATCATGTTCCACGTTCTGTCTCGTGCTTCCTCTGCGATTCTTTTGGGGCTTCCCTGGCTGCAACGTCACACCCCTACGCTCGACTGGAAGACAGGCGGGATCCTGTGTTGGAGACCGGAATGCCAGAACCTCTGTTTGGAGGCACCACGCCCGGTGCCTACCAAATCTCCACAGTCGCCCGCCAAGCCTCTGCCAGGCCTGCCAGTAGAGTACCAGGATTTTGGGGATGTATTCTCCGAGAAGCAGGCAAAGACGCTGCCGCCACATCGGCCTTATGACTGCCCAATTTACCTCCTCCCTGGGATCAGTCCCCCCGGGGAAGGGTCTATCTGCTGTCCGTGCTGGAGACTCAGGCCATGTCGGCCTATATACAAGAGAACTTGCAGAAAAGATTTATTTGCAAACCCTCTTCCCCAGCCGGAGCCGGGTTTTTCTATGTGCAGAAAAAAGATGGTTCCCTCCATCCGTGTATTGACTACAGAGGTCTAAATAAAATCACTGTGAAAAACCGCTACCCTCTCCCACTGATCTCGGCGCTTTTTGACCGCCTCAAGGGGGCTAAGGTGTTCTCCAAATTGGACCTGCGAGGAGCCTATAACCTCATCAGAATTCAGGAAGGGGACGAGTGGAAAACGGCTTTTAATACCTGAGATGGACATTTCGAATATCTCATGATGCCCTTTGGGCTCTGCAACGCTCCAGCTGTGTTCCAAGTATTCGTCAATGATGTCTTCCGGGATCTATTGTACACCTGCGTCATAGTGTATCTGGATGACATCCTGATTTTCTCCCCTGATCTCCAGACCCATCGGACACAAGTGCGCCAGGTTCTGAGACGTCTGCGCAACAACCGACTGTACGCCAAGCTGGAGAAATGTTTATTCCACCAGAGCAGCCTACCTTTTCCTCGGGTATAAAGTCTCGGCTAATGATCTGCAGATGGACCCAGCAAAACTCTCTGCGTTTCTGCAATGGCCCTGTACTGCCGGCCTTCGGGCGATACAGCGCTTCCTGGGTTCGCCAACTATTACCGGCAATTCACTCCCCACTTCTCCACCTTGGTGGCTCCTATCATGGCCCTCACCAGGAAGAATGCGAACCCGAGGTGTTGGCCTCCGGAGGCTGAAAAGGCATTTATTGATCTAAAGACTGCCTTCTCCTCAGCACCTGTCTTGGTCCGGCCTGATCCCGAGAAGCCTTTCTCCTTAGAGGTAGATGCCTCTTCCATGGGGGCTGGGGCGGTCCTCACACAGAAAAGCCCCAAAGGTAAGACTCTCTCATGCGGGTTCTTCTCCAAGACCTTTTCGCCGGCGGAGCGGAATTATGCCATTGAGGATCGGGAGCTCTTGACTATCAAGTTAGCCCTGGAGGAATGGCGACATCTGCCGGAGGGGGCGCATCACCCAATTGACATCTTTACAGATCACAAGAATCTACTTTATCTTCAGACGGCCCGGTGTCTAAACCCTCGCCAAGCCAGGTGGTCTCTCTTTTTCTCATGCTTTGACTTTCGCATTCACTTCCAGCCTGCTGAGAAAAATGTCAAGGCTGATGCCCTCTCCTGTGCCTCTGATGTGGTTGGTGAAGATCCCGTGTCACAGCACATTATTTCTCCTGAACGGTTGGTTCACGTAGCTCCCACTGATATCCAAAACGTTCCTACAGGCAAGACTTACGTGCTGCCGGCACTCAGGAAAAAGATTCTGGAGTGAGGGCATAGCTCCCTGTTGGCTGGTCATCCCGGAGAATGGAAGTCCTATGCTCTGATCTCTCGGCACTACTGGTGGCCGACTCTGGCACAAGATGTCAAGGACTTCACCCTCTTCTGTGTCACGTGTGCTCAGAACAAGGTCCCACGCCACAGGCCTGCAGGTCTCTTACTGCCACTGCCCGTTCCAGAAACTCCTTGGACACACATAGCCATGGATTTCATCACGGACCTACCGGTTTCTTCAGGGAATTCTGTCATCTGGGTGGTTACAGACCGGTTCTCAAAGGTGTCCCACTTTGTGCCTCTTCCTGGGCTGCCGTCTGCTCCACAATTGGTCGGTCACTTCTTCCGGCATATTTTCCGTCTACATGGGTTACCTTCACACATCGTCTCCGATCGAGGCGTTCCCGTCTGCAAGTCAAGTTAGACTTTTCATCGGCCTACCACCCTCAATCCAATGGACAGGTGGAAAGAGTGGACCAGATTCTGGGAGAATACTCGCGTCATTTTGTATCCGGACATCAGAACAACTGGGCCGAGCTGCTCCCCTGGGCCGAGTTCTCTTATATCCATCGGATGCAGCCGGCGTCTCTCCATTTTTTTGTAGTCTATGGCTGCGCCCCGGCCCCCCCTCCCTTCCTCTGCCAACTGATTCGGAGGTGCCTGCTGTCGATTACCAAGTTTGGGATATCAAGGCCATCTGGCAAGAGACTCGACGTTCCCTACTTCGGGCCTCAGCTCGTATGAAGCCTCAGGCAGACAAAAGGAGAAGACCTGCGACGACATTCCTCCCAGGGGACAAGGTTTGGCTTTCCTCGAAGTACGTGTGCCTGAAGGTTCCCAGTTATAAATTGGGCCCTCGCTTCCTGGGACCCTTCAAGGTGCTTTGGCAGCTGAACCCGGTGATGTACAAGCTCTGCTTACCTCTATCACTCCGGATCCAAAACTCTTTCCATGTCTTCCTCCTTAAGCCTCTGGTCCTGAACCGGTTCTCTCAGAAGAATGTATCGCCTCCCCCGATAGCCGATTCTGCTGACATCTTCGAAGTAAAGGACATCTTGGCCATGAAGACGGTCAGAGGGAAACTTTTCTTCCTCATGGATTGGAAGGGCTTCGGACCCGAGGAGAGATCCTAGGAGCCAGAATCAAGTATCCTGAATCATGATCTCATCCGTAGGTTTCTGCAGCCTAAAAAGGAGGGGAATCTAAGGGGGGGTACTGTAACGGGTGGCGCCGCGTCCCCGTCCGCGTGCTACTGGCCGCGGTCGCATCCGTCCCATCCACTCACCTGACCACGCTCCTGTCCTGTCGGCCGGAATGCGTGTGCGCTCGTTCATGTAAATTTAAAGGGCCAGCGCGTCGGTAATTGGTTAATTGCCGGGCACTGACCCTATATAGTTTTTGGATCCATGTCACTTCCCTGCTGGATCTTTGTTGCCTCCGTGCTCTAGAGAAAGCGTTCCTGAGTATTTTCCGTCTTGCCGTGTGTTCTGACCTCTGCCTACATTTATCGACTCTGAACCTTTGTCGCCTGTCCTGACCTTGCCGCCTGTTCCCGACTACACCTACGTCTCACGAGTCTGTACCATGCTCACCCTTGGCTGCCACCGCAAGCAAGTCACGTCAGGGGTAGCGACCTGGTAGACTCCCGCCGCTGCAAGTCCATCCTGCTTTGCGGCGGGCTCTGGTGAAAACCGGGACCTACTTAGAGTCCGCTTCCTGGCGTGGCTTACACCATCGCTTGTGGTGGTCAAGCGGATCCACTACCCCGACCGTTACACCCACGGCCATTATCAAAAATGCCACTAAGACCATATACTGCCACACTATGACCACATATTGCTACCACGTACTGACTGAATAACACCAAATATAATGACCAAATAATGACTGAATAATATCACAAGACAATGACTATACAGCTCTGGAAAAAAATTAAGAGACCACTGCAAAATTTTCAGTTTCTCTGATTTTTCTCTTCAATGTTAATTTTTGGGAGAAAAATGTACATTGTTATTGTATTTTATAAACTACTGACAACATGTTTCCGAAATTCAAAGCAAAATTTTTTGTATTTATTTGCAGTAAACGAGAAATCTTCAAAATAATAAAAAAAGCATTGCTGTCAGACCTCAAATCATGCAAAGAAAACACGTTCATATTTCTTTAGAAACAATACGACTAATGTTTTAAGTCAGAAAGAGTTTTCTTTTCAACTCCATTGGCATGGTACAAGTTATTTTTTCATTCAAATTCCTTTTGGCCTATACCTAGCACTTGTTTTGCCATCCAGCTTGTCCTATTGCAAGAAGATTGTGAAGACCACAACAGTTTTTTTTATATATTAATTTTTGTATACTTTCCTTAATGAAATAAGATGTGGTTCAGGTGATCACCTAATCAGAAGCACTTTAAATAGAATGAGGTGGACTTTGGTTGAAATTCAGCTGACATTAGGATGGAATGGCTGTCAGACATGTAGAGATGCTGATTTTTTGAAAACTGTGCAGTTGTCTCTTAATTTTTTCCAGAGCTGTATATCACCACCACATAGTAACTGATAATACCGCAACATCATGACCATATATCACCACTACATAGTGACTGAATAATACCCTCACACTATAACTACATATCTCCACCACATAGTGACTAAATAATACCACCACAGCATGACAACTTATCACCACCACACAGTGGCCGAATAATACCACCCCACCATCACCACATATCACCACCACATAGTGACTTATTAATACACAATACCATTACTGAATATAAAGCATTCGACTATGACAAATATTACGGTCATACAGTGACCATACAGTGGTAGATACCGGTAGTAGGCTCTCTGCACACATAGAAGTGATGACAGTAAATTTACATGCAGGGACTGACTGGAGACATAATTTCTGAAGAGTCATTCTCTTTTTTGTCCCTGTATAGTAGGTAAGTAAACCCCCAATTTAGTAGGTAGGCACGCCCCCAAAACTAGTTAGGCATGTTATCTGTTGTTTGGTATATATTTTATTAGATTGACCAAGAAGACAAGATCTTCCAGTAGTGGCCACCCTATTTCTGTCAGCATTCAAAATATTTTTAGGATAGGCCCTAGCCTGGAGTCTTTCAAAAGCTTCCTGTTCAAAGGACTGATAGACAAATCAGCAGTTTTTTTTTTATTCTCATTAGTTCGATCTGGGCACTAAGATCCCATTTGGTCTCAATATCAAGCAGGATATCACTTATCAATATTGAACACATCTTTTCTAACATTTGCATTCTATGTAATTATTACTAATAGGAATTCTTATTTTCTTTTATATCCACATCTTAATTTACTTTGCTTCTGTGTAATGTTCACAGATAGGTAGTTGTGTCAGTGTTTTTGAGTGGTCAGGAACACTCACATGCTCCCACTCAAGTCTGTTCTTAATGAGTGTTAGCACTGATCCAGCCCCATGCTACGTTTAAGGACACTGTCCAAAACGCGTCAGCAGGAAGCCAGATACCTAATGCTGTGAGTGTTACCAATTTTGGTGTTTTTTGCTCATTACATTTGACTCTTAAGATGAATTAATAAAAAAGAAAGTTCTGGAAGAAAGCTAATTGAGGGTTTGGCATTACCCAGCTTTTCTTGATGGTGGATAACCTATTCAGCCTATAGCCTCTAGGAGAGCTGGGAGATGCTGAAAAACATGCTGAACATAAACCATTACACTTCTACCGATATTACCATAATACAGTAACCATATGGTGGTAGGTACTAGTGTACACAGGCTCTGTAGGCATATAAGTGATTATAATGCAGTTACATCCAGGAACTCATGGGAGACGTCTTCTAGGACTGTAATTTCTTCTCCATCTGACTCAGACCGCCATGATGACTTGCAGAATTTATCACATAAACATCTTAGACTTCTCACTTTTCCAGCACTTCCCTACCAATGCTCCCTCCTCTGTGCACGTGATACTGTAGAGTTGGGGTGGTTATGGGGTGATAGGTGGAGGTGGTACGGGGTGATAGGTGGATGTGAGAGGGTTATGGGTTAAAAGGTGGCGGTGGGAAGGTTATGGGGTGTTAGATGGAGGTGGTGGTGGTGACAGGTGGACAGGTGGAGGTGTTAGAAGGTTTATGGGGTGATAGGTGGTGTTTGTATTTTATGTTGGCACTAGGATAAATAACACAAAGGTGGGGAGGGGAAGAGAGATAGGTACAGAGCACAGCTTACAGACACAATCTTCTCGGGAGGGGGGGACAGAGGACAATCCCCCTGGAGATTGTGATGCAGCTGTAGCCTGTACCCTCCAGAATCATTTTGTGCAGGTTAAACTCTGTACCCTGCAAGCCCAGAAGATCAGCCATAGTAATGATCTTCAGTGGGTGCAGGAGATGGCGTTTAGTGCTGTTATGTTTTTGTAATGTTTTTATTTTTATACAGGTTTCCCCTTTGGACTATGTTGGACTTATCAACTATGTTGGACCAGCGTTGGATTGATTTTTTTTATTAAAATGATGAAAGATGAATCTTCTTGTGAAATGTTTATTTGAATAAAAGTTGTGCATTTTGTGTGTTTTTTTCCCATTTTATTTGAGTGTTAGTAATGGAGAGACTGACAGATGCCTTTCCATTACTATCGCTTGGGCTTGGTATCAGTAAGCAGGGTTACCATCAGAAGTGGACTCTGTAATGTAATGTCTGCTTCTGGGGCGGCTGTGGACTGGTATTTTTAATCTGGAAAGGGACCTTCCTATTCTAATAGTATCAGGCTGCAGTTGTCGCTTTTACCTTGGCTGGCTATGGAAAATGCGGGGCCATCATGTCTTTTATTCCTTATAAACATCATTTAATTATTGAAAATCCAAAATTGGGCAATTTCTGTAATCATTACAGTGGATGCCAGTGTTTAGATTCTCAATTAATAAACAATTTTTTGAAAAACAAAAAACAAAAAACGACGTGGAGTCCCCCCCATTTTCCATAACTAGCCAACGTAAAACCAACAGCTGTGTGGTGACAAAAACCATCGTTGGTTTACACCAGGCATCTGTCAGACGCCTCTTTTACTAACACTGGAATTACCGTATATACTCAAGTATAATGTGACCCCAATATAAGCCGAGGCACCTACTTTTGTCTCAAAAAACTAGGAAAACTTATTGACTCGACTATAAGCCTAGGGTGAGAAATGCAGCGGATACTGGTAAGTTTCAAAAGTAAAAATAGATACCAATAAAATTACATAGGCAGGTATATATCCCCCATAGGCAGGTATAGGCAGTTTAATATCCCCCATAGGAAGATATAGGCAAGTTATAGGCATTTATAGGCATTTATAGGCAGGTAATTGTCCCCAATATGCAGTTATGGACAGGCGAAGGCAGGTAATTGTCCCCCCAAGGCAGGCATAGGCAGGTTATTATCCCCTCCAAGGCAGGCATAGGCAGGTAAATGTACCCCCAAGGCAGGTATAGGCAGGTAATTGTCCCTCTCAAGGCAGGCATAGGCAGGTAATTGTCCCCCCAAGGCAGGAATAGGCAGGTAATTGTCCCCCCCCAAGGCAGGCATAGGCAGATAATTGTCCCCCCCAAGGCAGGAATAGGCAGGCAATTGTTCCCCCCAAAGCAGGCATAAGCAGGTAATTATCCCCCCTCAAGGCAAGCATAGGCAGGTAAATGTCCACCCAAGGCAGGCATAGGCAGGTAATTATCCCCTCCAAGGCAGGTATAGGCAGGTAATTGTTCCTCTCAAGGCAGGCATAGGCAGGTAATTGTCCCCCCAAGGCAGGCATAGGCAGGTAATTGTCCCCCCAAGGCAGGCATAGGCAGGTAATTGTCCCCCCAAGGCAGGCATAGGCAGGTAATTGTCCCCCCAAGGCAGGTATAGGCAGGTAATTGTCCCCCAAGGCAGGCATAGGAAGGTAATTGTCCCCCAAGGCACGTATAGGCAGGCATAGGCAGGAAATTGTCCCCCCCAGGGAGGCATAGGCATTTAATTCTCCCCCAAGGCAGGTATTGGCAGGTAATTGTTCCCTCAAGACAGGTATAGGCAGGCATAGGCAGGTAATTTTCCCTCAAGGCTGGTATAGGCAGGCATAGGCAGGTAATTGTCCTCCAAGGCAGGTATAGGCAGGTAATTGTCCCCTAAGGCAGGTATAGGCAAAAATAAATGCAAGTACTTACCTCAATCCCCCACGGCTCTGCCTCCCTTTCGCTCTGTCTCCCTGCCGCTCTGTCTGCTTGCCGGCACAAAGCACATGATGTCATCAGGCCGCGCACGCAGCGTTATGACACACGCCTGTGCCGGATACGCCGAACAGCCGCTAATCTGCGGCCGTCCGAAGTCCATTGCGGAGCAGAGAGCGCTTGCTCTCTACTCCTCAGTGTTATCTTCCCCTGTATGCGCTCCCTGAGGAGTAGCATTCAGGGGAAAAGATAGCTGACAGCGCCTGGGCCACCGCAGCGCCCGGACGCTGTCAGCTGACTCGGCCTTCAGTTATATGCGCTCCCTGAGGAGTCGCGTATAACTGAAGTGTCCCTGAAAGCGCCCGGGCCATCGCAGCGCCCGAGTGCCGACAGTGATTTGAATATAAGCCGAGGAGGGATTTTTCAGCACAGAAACAGACAAAAAACACCTACAAATCTTTTATTTAAACAAACAGTCCCCGAAAATAGCCCTCTTTAACCATTTTATTAAAAACAAAAATAGATCCAAAGTTGATCCGATGTAGTTCACCCAATCTGAAGTAGTCCAAAAGGGAAACCTTTAAGCAAACAAACATTACACATATACAAATATCAGAATCTAAAAAAAATTCCAGAAAATCACATTGTATGAATTTCAAATAATTAATTTGCATCTTATTGCATGAAATAAGTATTTGATACAAAATAAAAAAAGGACTTAAATATAGAAATATTTATTACAGAAACCTTTGTTTGCAACTCCATGTCAGACAATTCCTGTAGTTGTAGACCAAGTTTATACACACTGCAGCACGGATTTTGGCCCACTCCTTGATACAGATCTTCCTCAGAACTGGCTGTGTGTTTAGAGTCATTGTCTTGCTCGAAAACACAGCAATGAATTATCTTCAATGTTCTTACTAAGGTAAGGATGTTTTTTTGCCAGAATATCACATTACATGACATTTTCCCATGCCTCCTATGGATCATGCAGATGGTCATTGGTAAACTTCAAATGAGCCTGGACATGTGCTGGCGTGAGCAGGGGGACATTGCATGCCCTGTAGGATTTTAATCCATGACGGCGTAGTGTGTTACTAACGGTAATCTTTTTTTTTTTTTTTTTTTAAAGTCTTTATTTTTAAAAATTTTCCAATTACAAGAAAATAAAACCATAAAATTAAGCATACAGAGAAGCATCCCAATATCAGGCACAATAATAATGCAATTTACCACCCTGAACAGAAATATACAAAATTTGCCAAAACTAAACCGTTGTAAACCCGGAGATCCTCTGCTGCAGAGGTAAAGGAAACATAACAGTAGTCCCAAGGGCGGGATGCCACCCATCATCCAAAACCCTAGACATCATCCCACAAATCAATCATCCTCAAACATTCCCATCCATAAACCCACCCCCCCAACGCCCGAGCTCCAGACAGGCCAATTCAGAGTGACACTATTCGCCCTCCAGCCACAGGCCCCATATATCCAAAAATCTTTCAGGGACCCTCTAGCCTCGTATGTCCCAAACTTTAACAAGGGTAAATCCGCCTTGATACGACAGATCCAGTGAGTAAGGGACGGCACCTTGGGAGGTTTCCAATTTATAATAAAGATTTCCTTGCGTAAAACATTAATAACCGATACGTTGACATTCGTTCTTAGATGGGACCAGATCCTCCACCAACCCAGCAGACTATTCTCTGGTGAACACACACCCCGGAAAACCCAAGTTTTTCGTTGAGGAACCTATGGACCTTGGACCAGAACCTCTGAATCAAGGGGCAATCCCAGACCATATGCATTAATGTGCCTCTAGCCCTATCACATCTAGTGCAAGATGCATGTGGGCAGTCTTCCATCTGAGCCAAGCGCACTGGGGTAAAATAAATCCTATGTAGCCACTTAACTTGTATCAGATGATCTCTTGCACTAATAACCGTTAACCCCCATGTGGACGCCAACTCCTCCATGTGCTGAGACTCCAAAGTCGGAACATCTACCTGCCAGCGCTCAAACAATTTCTTTAGGGGAGAAGGCTGAAGCTCCATAAAAGCATTTATAAAAGCTAGACACAGGTTTTTGAAGTTGTTCCCTCCTGGCAATCTTTTCCAGAGGTCCACAATCCAATTTAATACAGCCCCCACCAAACTGCTGGAAACAAGCATGCCTGAGCTGAAAATAGCGGAACAACGCCGACCTGGGCACTTCAAAAGAGCGGACTAGGTCCAAAAAATTTCGAAAACAACTGCCTTCGTATAATTGGCCCAAATATTTAAGACCTTTTCTTGGCCAAAATTCAAAGTTCCATCAAGGAGTCCAGTTCACCCAACTTCAAAATTTCTCCATAGGGAATTAAAATGGAGACCAGGGGCCCCCTTACTCATATCTCCACCATACACCAAAAAACAACAACAGTACTCCTATTATTATCCAGGCGGAGAAGCCAGTTCGATATATAAATTTCCCAGTATCGTAAACATAAAGACAAAAACCACAGGAAAAATATCAATACCTTTGGGCAAGATAGGGATATAACAAATAACAATTAATGAAAATTACTGAAAAAACCTAACAAGTCCCTAAAATTGCCCTACCCAAAAATGCCTAATACTGGGGAACCCGCCCCCAAAAAAGGGCGACCCCACCAGAACCTTACTAGAAACCCTATAAGTGCCCTAGTGATAGTACCTTACCCACCTACACCTATGCATACAACTACAGTGTATAATGCCACCTAGACAAACATCCGTCACCACACATAACAGACTATATATACACGTATCCCTGTCCCGACGCGTTTCCCCACCACCGATAGAGTGGGGTTTATCAGGGAACAAAAACTCTTCTAAATTGGCAACAGTACTATAATTAATCTCAGAAAGAAACCAAATAATACAAAAAAAAAAAATTTAAAAGGGTTTTCCCAGAACTAGTTTTTAAACCTAAAGAAATGAAAGAAAAAAAAAACATATAAAAACTTTTTGATACACTCACGCCCTTTTGTATCCTGGGGGTTGGGGGCCCCAAAAGTTTAGGAAACTTCTCACACCCCGAGAATCAGGACCCCCAGGGGGCTGCGGCCGGATAGTTTGGTTCCAAAACCATCAAAGGGTTCCCGGAAACCATCTATCCGGCCCAGCATGCCCCCTTTGGTCGTCCTAAAACTCTCTTGAGTGTGAGAAGTGCCTCATCTTTGGCGCTCACCTAGAAATCCCAAAAGGGGAACGTGAGTGATCCACCCAAATGAATATTATATTCTTTCATGCATGTTTGTTACGGTATTTTTGTTCGGGAACCGGGGTATTTTTTATTGTTTGTATAAAATTTGGTACTTACGAGATTCCTTATAGTACGGGTTGCCACTTTAGAAAAATTTTTTTGTTCCCGGAAAACCCACTCAATCAGGGGGGGGGAAAAACGTTTCGGGACAGGGATACGTTATATATAGTTTTTTTATGTGTTTGACGGATGTTTATCTGGGTGGAAATTACCCCACGTAGTTGGGGGGCATAGGTGAAAGTGGGAAAGGGTAAATCACTAGGGCACTTAATAGTTTTTCTAAAAGGGTTTTCCTGGTGGGGTCCCCCTTTTTGTTGGGGGGGTTTCCCCCACGTTTTAGGAAATTTTAGGGGGGGAAATTTTTGGGGAAATTTTTAGGTTTTATCAGAAATTTTCATTAAAAGTTAAATTTTAATACCAAACTTGCCCAAAGGTTTTTTAAAATTTTCCCCTTGGGGTTTTTTTTTTTTTTTGTCTCCACCATACACCCCAACAAATTTTCTCCATATTGCCCCCAAATTGCACCCAGGGTGGATGGTAATGTTTGCATTGGATTTTCCCTGCCAAATATAAAAAATTTTTTTTTTTTTTTTTGGGCCCCTAAAGCCTCTATGAACCAAAAGGGGGCTGCTTCCGTACCACGCGGGATTTTACGGGGCGCCCTAATCCCCCGGGTTTGCAAATTAACCCTGAACCCAAACATAATAAATAAAAAATCGGGAAGGGCCAGTTCCCCCCCTTTCCCCCTGCAAAAGCTTTAAAAATTTCCCCTACGACCCGGGGTCCCTCCCCCCCCAGAAAAAAAAGAAAACAGTCTTTCTACGTTTTTAAAAGTGGGAGTTTGGGAAAACATGAGGGGGGCCGTTTTCAAATAGAGATAGGAAATTTTGGGGCACAGAAATCATCTTAATTACTTTTATCCGGCCTATCACCCAAAGGAAAAGGGATCCCCAAACCCTTTTAAATTTTGTCAATGGGTTGAAATCCCCAGGGAGAAAAATTTAAGATTTAAAAAAGTTTATGCCCCTATAAAATTTGGATTCCAAATAACGAAATTGCCAAAAACCCCAAAGCGGGGATTTTACAGTGATGCCCCCACCCCCCTTTAAACCATCCCCCGGGAAATCAAACCCAATTTTCGACCAATTTACTCATAACCCAAAATGACCAAAGCTTCCACCACATAAAGGGAGTTTTCTCCAAAAAAAGGTTTTTTGGGGTCGCCAGAAAATCGACATATCGTCCGCATAAAGTGAAAACCCTTCTCCGTCACCCCCCAAAATGCCCCAAACCCTTCAATTGCGGGGTTTTTAAAATTAAAAGGACAATGGCCCCCTGACTGGGGCAAATAAAAAGGGGGACAGCGGGCTTTCCCCTGCCTTGTCCCCCGGGTCAGAGAAAAGGGGGAGGAAAAAAACCCTTTTTTACAGGGCCCTCTGCCCACCGGTTTTCAAGTACAAAATTTTTTAAAACCACTTAAAAAAACTTTTGGAACACCATACACTGCAGAACCCGCCCACAAAAAACCCGCCACTCTACGAGTCAAAACCCTTTCTAAATTGTCAAAAGGGGCAATCACTCTGCAGCCACTTTAAACTTTGCGAAGCTGCGGGTTTCGAAAAAACCTTTTTAAATTTGTTTATCGTCTTTTTCCCCCGAGGAACCCGACGGGCCCCCCCCACAATAGACAAAATTAAAGGAGCAGAGGCGCAGGGCCAAAAACCCTTTTCCCCAAAAAATCTTAGCTTTCAATTATAAATGAAATGGGTCTATATGAACGCACCATCCGGGGTTTTTCCCTGGCTTATAAATTTAAACCACTAAAATACTTCATACAAAAAAAGGTGAAAGCACCCCCCCGACGAAATGTTCAAAAAAATTAATTTTCTAGGTGACTGCAGCCCTTTTCCCAAAACATTTTGTCCCACTAAAACCGGAGCCCGTCTGACCCGGTGTTTTTCCATTGGGCCCTTTTCCCCCCCACATCTCTCAATTTTTCCCCCCAATGTAATGGACCCCCCAAAATCCCCTCACTTCCTCCGAAAAAAACCGGGAGTGAAATGGATGCAAAAAAGGGTCTTGGTTTTCACTACCCGTGTGTTTGGCCCTGGTAGAATATAAAGGGCCCGAAATACTCTCCCAAACCCGATCTGATATTTGGATGGGATCCGTTAGAAGATCACCAGATAAAATCCCGAATTCCCGAAACCCACTGTCGTGGCATCCCCAAATACAGTCCAGAAATCCCAAGGCCCCCCAAATTTTTTTGCCCCCTTTCTGCAAAAATTGTCTGCTTTTGTGACAATAGTCATTTTTGATGAAATTAGAAAAGGGGAAAATCATAATCCCTTTTTCCAGCCTTTCAAAATGCATTTTTGTTTTTTTCCCGAGCGGGGTGGGCCCATACCTGCCTCACCAAACGCCATTTCCCCCTCTATGAAACCCTTTTGGCCCTAAAGAGACTCCCTCAAAGGGGCACAAAAACATTTATTAAAAGGGCTCCCCCCAAAACTTTCCCTTGAATGCTTCCCATTCTCCCAAAATTGGCCCCTGAATCCCCATTCGGTGCCCAGTATTTTTCCCCACCCCTCTGGCTTTCCCAGCCACCGCCTCAAACCTCCCAACCATTTTGGGTTAAGTCTCCAAACTTTTTTAAGGTCCAAAATTGTTTGGGAAGCAACTTTTCAACAAAAAAGGGGCAGGTCTAAAATTCCCCCCTCGGGGATACCAAAAACTGACATTTGGGGGTCAACAAATCATTATTCGAAAAGGCCGGTTTTTATGCGGGAAAACGAAGCGGGCAGTTTCCGAGAAGAAAAAAAAAATTTTTTTATCACGGGGTTTTTTTCCCCCCCCGCCAAATTTTTCCAGTTAGACAATTACATTTGCCCAGTTACTAAATGTTGAGCTATGGGAAACCCTTTCCCCCAATATTCTAACTAGGGTGGCATTAAAATAAACCCAATAACCCCAAAGGGGGCCACTTGAGGGAATAAAAGAAACATGGCGCCATCACCTGCTCAAGGACTGTTAATTTGGGAAAGGGGGAGGAACAAACACCCCCCCAAATAACAAACTCCCCCCCCGGGAACAGAGTAGAAAAACCCACAAATTTTTCCCGGAAGGCCCAAATTTGAAAAAGTGCATAATTTTAAAGGGGAGACTTTTCGAAACCAGCACCTCCCCCCCCCTTTTTGCAAAATTTGGGAAAAAACCCTTTTGGGTACTTTTTGGGCCAAACCGGGGGCCCTTTTAAAGGCAAAACACTTTCTGTCCCCCTCGGGATGGGCCCTCCTAAAAATCAAAATGTCGGGGTTGTATGGCCCTAAAAAAATTTTAAAACCAAAGGGTTTTTTTTAAACCCTTTGGGCAATTCACCCCCTTACATTCCAGGAAATTATGTTAAAGGCTGCCATACCCCTACTGAAAAAATTTCCCCTTAAAACCCATACCTCCCCAACCCCGGACCTTGGACCCACTCACCACACAAAACCTTTCACCCCCAAACAAAAAACATTTTTTCCAAAAATACTGAAAAGAACCCCCAGCCCCCCAACCCCCAAAAATCCCTCCCGCCCAAAACCACCCCCAACCGGGTTGAGTTTAAACCCCAAACCCCTTTTTAACAAAAAACCAAACAACCTACCCCCCATGAAAAGAGCACTCCCTATTTCCCCCGCCCTTCCCTCTTTTTGGCTCTCCCTTTTTTGGGAATTAAACTAAATAACAAAAAAAGATCCCTCACCTCATCCCTGAGCCCCTTTCCACAGAAAAAATAGAAGGGGAGGAATCCAACCCATTTTTTCTGCTATAACCCCCGGTTCCCCCCAAAATGGGCCCATGTTTGATAACATTTGCATGCAAAAAACAGAGACACTATACTGCTTTGGGACCCCCAAAGGGGTCTGCACCTAAAGTTTACCCGCCACTTTTTTAAAAAAAAAAAACCATCAATCCCCAAGGGACATATCAAAATTTTCCCTACCCTCCGTTAAAACTGATATATGTCCCAGGCAGACCATTAGCCCACCCCCACTATCCCATCCCCAACCTCTTTTAATGTTTTTTTCCATTTGATTAAAAACTTTAGATTACAAATTAAAGGACAGGGCAATAGAACAAAAAGCACACAACTTCAATTGACTGCAACAATCCCAAAGGTCCTTATTTTATAACAAAATTTTAAAACTGGTTTTGCAAAGTTTTTCAGAAAAAAACACTATCGTAACCCCCAAATGTCAAAGAGTCCCAAGTAGGGGGGAAAAATGTAGGTGTTTTAACCACCCCATGGAGCATTATTCCCCCCGGTGTTCCAAACCAAAAAAGAGACTAAAGTAGCTCAAAGAGCAATAAAAGCTTAAACAACTCCCCATCAAACATTTTGGGACATTACCCCACTAAAACCCCAAAAAACATAAATAAAATTTTGCAATTTAAAAAATTTTATAGCAAAGCCAAAATGACAGCCATGTGAGAACAAATTTAGATGGTCAATGTCCCCCTTTTTTGACGCCTAACGAGCCAATCATTGGCCTCTTCTGGGGGGAGTAAAAAAAAAAAGTTTTTTCCTGGGCTTTAATGCGCAACCTAGTTTTGGGTATAACATTGCCCTACTTCAGGCCGAGATCCTCATTCCCCAAATTTCCAAAACCCCAACAAACGGGCCCCCTCTTCTTTTTGGGCCTCTGTATTAAAATCAGGGGAGATAAAAATTTTGGGGGTTTTCCCTATTTTAAATTTTTCCCCTTTTTCCGCGGGGAGCAAAATTGCATCTTTGATCTCTGTAAAATTTAAAACTTTTTAATAAAAGGTCTTTCGGGAGACCCTGGGGCAGGGGCCTCATGGGGGAAATTTGAAGGGGCCCCGCTCAATCACAAAAAAAGGAGGAAAAGGATTTGGGCTCCAGGAATTTTAAAGGATTAAAATTTTTAACAAACAATTCCGGGGGCTCACCCTCAGCCTCTCCCGGAAGTCCCCCAAAATCGGGCAATTTTTCCCGCGGGTTTAAAGGTTCTCCGCAACTTTCCCCCTCTTCCTGAAAAATTTTTTTTTGTTGTTGCAATTTTAGGCTGGCACGTGCCTGAGCGCCCGCGGAGTCCCCCACCACACGATTTCCTGGGCTCCCCTGCCGTTCTTCCCCGGGCTCCAAACAATATCGCCCTCAGCCGGGGTTAAAAATCAGACTGGAAAATGGTCTATCTTCACCCGTGAAGCTGCTTGGCAAGGGGGCAATAGCTGCCCTTAAACTTATCATTGGGGGAACTGCCAGTTTGGGGGTGCACCTGCAAACCCCAAATTCCCCCATCTGTTTGGCTTATTCCATCTATTTTAGCTTCGGGTAGCAGATTAAAGCCCCCTTTCCCACGGCCCATATAAACGTGTTGGGAAACCCCTAAAAGGCTTTATATGTCTTGAATAAACAAACAAACAGGCCCGCAGCAGAGAAAAAGGGGCCCAAACCACAAAATAATGTCCTCCCCTAAAATAGAAAAAAGGAGGGTCAGCCGGGGTTTTTCCCAAAAGGTTTTTTTTGGGACCCGCAACCCTACCAAGTGACCAAGGGCTCACCAAAAAAAGATTGGGGAATTTTTAAAAGGGTCAACACCCCCTCCACTCCCACCAGCCACTTTTTAGACAGTCACTCCTTTAGGCCCTTTATGAACTCCCAATGTTTGCTCCTTCAAAGCCCAGCCCACAGCAAAGAAAAACTGCACACTTTTCCTTTCCCCAAAATTTAAAATCACTGCCACAACCCCCTTTTCCCGCCAGCAGGGAAGGACAGATCTCACTTTTCCCCCCCCCACGGGACCTCCCCGAGGAAAAGCCTTTAAATCTCTAGGGACCGCACTCCGTGCCGGGGTCCCGGTCACCTCCCCCCCCCCCCCCCCCCCCCCCAAACTCCTCCTCACCCCTCGCTGTCAGGGACTCTCCTTTTGCAGTTTAGCCTCAGTGAACCACATTCCAACAGGAGGGGCCCCCAAAACTCCTCCACTCTGACAGCCCGAAAAACCCGACCAGCTACTCAGCTCTCCCCCGGATCGCTTCACTCCCCACAGTTATCAGTTCCTTGCACTTGTGCCTTACAAACCCCGCCCTCCGAGTCTCGGGTCCCCCCTCCTGTGGGGCCCCCACAAGGACAGGGAGTCGTTTAGGCTTTTTAGGAAACCAGGCTTATTAGGCCCCAGCAATGATTTCACGCTGGAAAAAAAAAGCGTAAGGGGTGCAGGCCCTTTAAGATGGTGCCCATTTAGCCCCCCACTCCTAACGAACACCGTAAAATGGTCCCACCGTTCCCCAGAAAGTTGTCCCAAAATCCCCCCGGGGTTTTCCCCTTGCTCTCCTTAGGCCCGTCCAACAGGGATATGCACTAAATTTGTTTAGGGTGGTTTTGGGGGATCCCCAGGATTCTTCAGGGGCTCAGTCAGACCATGTCTTTTTCTCCCAAACAAAAGGCAGGCCACCCCCCAACGGGAAAACTTTTAGAAAGGTGGTTTTCCCACTCAAAACAGGGCCCCTTTGACCCGGGCCCCCCCAAATAAATTCAGGGCTGAATTTCCCGACCTTTCTCAAATATTCTTATCCCATTAAAAGGGAAGATCCGCTGGAGCCCCCCCACCCCAAAGGAAAATTGACATTTTCAATTTTACCATTTCTAATAAATTGGGGCCAAAAGTGGGTTTCCCTTTTCCCCCAAGCCCGCTTGTGCAACAACTACAAAATTTTTCTCCTTAGTCCTTAGGGCAGCTATTTTATCTTGAAACCCTGGGGGAGAGGTTTTGGGGTGTGGGTTGATTTTAATGTGTTTGGGCAGGTGTCTTTTATACAGGTACCCCAAATTCAACCAAAAAGCCAAATTTAAAAAAGGGAAAGGGGTGCAGAGTACAAAAGGGGTTCTTTAAAAAAAACCAAACAGGGCTGTGAGGGGCCAGAATTCTTGCTGGTTGGTAGGTGATCAAATACTTATTTCTTGCAATAAAATGCAAATTAATTATTTAAAATGACAGACCTCTCCATTATTTGTAGATGGATAAAGTTGCAAAATTGCTAGTGTGCCAAATACTTATTTTCCCCATTGTACATATCTACCTAACTACTGGGGTACAGTATATATTTACCTACTGGGGAGTTTATAAACCTATCTACTGGGTGCTCTTCATACCTACCTACCAGGAGGCCCTTTATACTTACCTACTAAAGGGTGCCCTACATGTCAACCTACCTACTTTGAGTCCCTATATACCTCTATGCTTACTAGGGGGCCCTATGTACCTACCTACTGGGAGGCCTGTATACCTATCTACTAACTAGGGGGAGGGGCCTATGTACCAACTTAAGTACTGGTGGGACTCTCTATAGCAACCTAAAGCAACCTATAGCAATCTACTGAGGAACCCTATGTACCTACCTACTTGAGGCCCTTAATACCATACCTGCCATACCATACCTTAATACATACCTGCCTACTTAAGGCCCTATATATTCCTCTACCTATGGGGGGCCTATTGACCTACCTACTGGGGATTCCTTATATACTTACCTACTTGGGTGCCCTATATACCTACCTAAGGGGGATCCATGTGTCTACCTACTGGGAGTACCTATACACTTAACTACCATGGGGTCTCTACATACCTATCTACTGAGAGGACCCTACATGTATACCTACCTACTGAGAGGGTCTCTATAGGTACCTAACTGTTGAATATAAACCACCCTACCTACTGTGGAGACTGTTATACTTATCTACCTTCTAAGGTGGCCTATGCACGCCTGTCTCTGACCCCATGATTATGCGTTTCTCTGTGCCACTTTTACTTTCTTGCTTGTGGTTGTAGTGTTGTGTATTTTAGAAAGTGACAT
Source organism: Phyllomedusa bahiana (assembly GCA_025379985.1). Taxonomy (NCBI): domain Eukaryota; kingdom Metazoa; phylum Chordata; class Amphibia; order Anura; family Hylidae; genus Phyllomedusa; species Phyllomedusa bahiana. The sequence goes on from JAODAL010035816.1 coordinate 33,884, forward strand.
GGTGTGTGACTGAGGGAAATTTTGAAATGTTGGCGGATAATGTGTATGGGTTGGTGGGGCATTTTGTATCAGGACTGCTTTTGTTCACATTTTGGCCCTGAGGGCAGCCCTGACAATCTTCTTTATCTCCTGACCAAAGCAAAATCAAAAGAGCAATATATTTGGTAATAGTCTTCATGTGATTCAAGCTGTTTCACTGAGTCAAGTAGTTTTACACTCACTCTGTTTCCTCAGGCCGAGGGTGGTTCTACCTCAGTGATTAGCATATCTAACATCTATGTAAGTATCTGAACCATTACACTGACAAGTGCAGTAAACACAAGGGGCCACATGTATGAAACTGTTTAGGTCTGAAACTCACTCTTTTGCCCATACTTAAGCAAAAAAGTGAGTTTTAGACCTAAACAGGTTCATACATGTGGCCCAAGGTGCATGTGCTGTGAGGACTGAAAACAATGGCTTATCTGTATTTTTGTTAGAGATAATTAGTTTGCTTTGGAACTCAGTCCATCCAGGGAGGATATGTCACTCCCTGCTCTAAGTGCTCTGTTCTAATCATATAATAGAGTTATGACCAGGCAACCATACGAAAGTCTTCATTTAACAGTTCCTTCATGTTGTAAGCTAATCTCTATAGTGAGAAAACCCTCAAGCATTAGCGAGTGGCATAATTGATGACTGTGGACTCTTTCTGTCTATACCTTAACCACCAAATGGTCAATCCTTTCCTAATTATCATACATTACATCTGTCTATTAAACAGTAAGAAACATTTTTATACTTTTTTTTTTAGATATGGAAGTGTTGCATACCATTTAATCATATTCTGCCACCTAAAAATAAAAATGTAATGGTTCAAAAGGATTTTATTTGTGTAAAAAAATAAGCTGTTATGGAGCCCGGATCGTCATAAAAAAAAATTAATCAACTGTTACCTGGGGTGAAATCTTTGAAGTGTTTTATTTTACTGCAGTGCCACCCTAGGGAGAAATAAGCATTACACAGTGTTCATACAAATCAGTGGGATGTGTGCGAAATGCAGGATGGGGCCAGTCCTCCAAGACATGTGCTTTGTAAGGCTATGTCTACACTGCATCGGACAATAAACGGCCTGAAAGCGGCCGTTTTTTCTCCGTTGCAGGAACGTGGCTTTTTTCACGCTTTGTGCAAAAAAGGCGGTCGTTTCTCGTTTTCCTGACGTCGCCCATACAATAGTATTGTATGCGAAGATGGCAAGAAAACGAGTAGTACCGGCGTATTATACAACATGTTGTATAATACGCCGCTGCCGAAAGACAGGCAGAGAAAAGACGAGCTGTGTAGACTGTGTAGTCTTTCCTATTGCCGCCTATGGGGCTGAGGGAACGATCGTATCTTCGCAGCTTTTAAAAAAAGAAAAGTGCCGAATATACGATAATTTTCCTGTGTAGTGTAGACATAGCCTAACTGTTGTCCATTCTGGCTAATAGGTGAAGATCCTGATCTTCCCTCTTTTACTCAGAACTCTATATTTAGTTTTCTAAATGGGACAGAATTAATTCCATTCTTCCTCTCACAAGGCGGGAGGTTTGTTGAAGATAATCATTTATAGATAATCTCATTATCAACTGAGGATATGTAGTTGCATAAAAACCTCTTTAAAGTAGATTTAGAGTTTTTTTTATAATTATTACTTTTTGTAAATGTGTTTTATGAATATTCACACTCATTCTAAATAACAAAGCTACTTTATACCGTTGATCTTTTCAATTTCACAAACAGACATAAAGTAGAACAAAATTCCATTCCTGTTGTAAATAGTGTGAGGCAGAGTAATTGTCAAATCCTTTTTTGCCTAAATTTCTATAAATAAGACAAATACATCATATCAGTGCAATTTCCTCTTTGTAACAATTTAGCTTAAATTTTTAAATATTCGTAATAAAACAGATGTAATCGTATAAACATCATCTTGTATTTATGGAATCCTAGGCAATTGCATAACTTGAAGCTCCTAGGCTGTGAACTAATAACTTTACCTAGGATCTATATAATATAAAATCGATAAAAAATATAATTATAGTAAAATAATAAACATATTAATGTTATAACTACATTGTGTTACTGCATCTCTGCTTTACCTACCATTGCTCCTAAATGTACCAGGACTGACCTCTTGATGGGAATGAAGAGGTTGGTTTAGTTGCAGTCTTTCATTAGCAGCTATGTATATGATGATCATAAGTAGCTTGACCACACAGATGTTAAAGCATGGTCAGAGAAGGCCCACAGACATCATTCACTATGAATTACATAATTGCTGGAAAAAGACCTGTTGAGACATGCATACATGACCATATTTCTACAGATCCTGTACTCGGGGACAGAGGTTGCACAGTTTCTCACAGGAAGAGGAAGAGAAGAAGGCCCGGGAGTTATTAAAAAATTGGATGGTGTGAAAGAAAGCATGGCTCTGAGATGTGTGAGTATATATGTATATATGTGTACTTCTTGTACGTGTATGCCTGAAAGGGTGGTCCTGACCAGGCTCGACCTGCAATCTGCCCAACCAGGTTCCGGGCAGCTGCTCCGACAGAGGGCTGGTAAGTTCCGGTGCATGTATTCAACTGTATGTTCATCCGCAAGACGTGCATACAATTTAAAAAAGATGGCGGGCTAAGGAGCAATATATACCTACTTATCGTCCTACTGAGGAGCCTATACCTACTTAATGAGAGGCCTACATCCTAACCTACTTAAAGAGGGGCCTTTTTTACCTATCTACATACCTATTTACCTACTGGAGGACTTATGACACCTTCTTACCTATTGGGGGCCTATATACCTACCTACTTAATGTAGGGCCTTTATGCCTACCTACATACCTACCTACCTACTGTTGGACCCAAATATCTACCTACCTAGTTAATGGATGGCCTTTATACCTACTGGACGGCCTGTATAATAATATACTTAATAATGGGCTTTAATACCAACCTACTTACATTTTTGTTATATTTTTGTTAATATTGTATTATATCTTTTGATGAGACAATACTGAGGATATGACACTTTGATAAAATTTAAAGTAGTTAGTGTACAGTTTGCATAACAGTGTAAATTTGGTTTACTGTCAAAATAACTCAACACACAGCCATCAATGTCTAAACTGCTGGCAACAAAAGCGTGTACAACACTAAGTGAACAAATTGTGCTCAAAGTGTGAATATTTTGTGTGGCCACCATTATTTTCCAGCACTGCTTTAACTCTCTTGGGCATGGAGCTCACTAGAGCTTCACAGGTTGCAGCCAATTCTCTTCCACTCCTCCATGACAACATCACTTTACTGGTGGATGTTAGAGACCATATGCTCCTCCACCTTTGATGATAACACCACAGATGTTCAATAGGGTTTAGGTCTGGAGACATGCTTGACCAGTGCAGTGCCTTTACCCTCATTTTCTTTAGTAAGGCTGTGGTCGTCTTGGAGGTGTGTTTTGGGCCATTATCATGTTGGAATGCTGCCCTGTTGCCCAGTTTCTGAAGGGAGGGGATCATGCTCTTCTTCAGTATATCACAGTACATGTTGACATTCATAGTTGCCTCAATGAAATGTAGTTCCCTACAGCCAGCAGCACTCATGCAGTCACATACCATGACAATCCCACCACCATGCTTGACTGTAGGTAAGACACACTTGTGTTTGTACTCCCCAACTGGTTGCTGCCACACATACTTGACACCATCTGAACCAAATAAGTTTATCTTGGTCTCATCAGACCACAGGATTGGTTACAGTAAGTCATATACTTAGTCTGCTTGTCTTCAGCAAACTATTTCCAGGCTTTGTTGTATATCATCTTTAGAAGAGGCTTTCTTCGGGGATGACAGCCATGCAGACAAATTTGATGCAGTGTGTGGAGTATGATCTGAGCACTGACAGTCTGACCACCCCATCCCTGTTACCTCTGCAGCAATGCTGGTAGCACTCATACATCTATTTTGAAAAGACACTGAGCATGTGCAATCAACTTCGTTGGTCAACCTTGGCAAGGACTGTTCTGCATGGAACCTGTCTTGTTAAACAGCTGTATGGTCCTGACCACCATGCTGCAGCTAACGAGTCACATGACACTGTGGAGGAAAAATGGTAAATTGGGCACAATTTGTCCATTTTCACTTACAGGTTTACTCATCTTTGTTGCCTGCAGTTTAGACACTGATAGCTGTGTGTTGAGTTATTTTGAGGACACACCAAATTTACACTGTTGTGCAAGGTGTAGACTGACTACTAGGGTCATAGCTTCTGTGTGGACCCACGAACAGGTATAATACAGTAGTTACAAAAATGTGAGGGGTGTACTTTTGTGAGATAATGTACATGCCTAATTACCGAGGGGCTATTTACTTAACTACCTACTGAGGGGGGGGTGGGTATATATCTACCTACGTACTGGAGGCATATATCTACTTTTCTTTTTAATGGGGGACCTATATAACTACCTACCTACTTATTGAGGGGAGTTATATACCTACCTACCTACTTAATGAGGGTAGTTATATACCTACCTATCGACTTAAGGAGGGAAGCTATATACCTATATGCCTAATTGGGGTTTACCTTTCTGCCTACCTATTTTGAGTGGGAGTCTACCTACTATGTAGGGACACAAAACAAGACTAAAACTAGGTGCACAAATGTGAACCCCACAGCCCTCCATCGGTACTTTTACTGTTATGGGCACAAAGGGGTCATTTATTACCATTTGTGGTGCTATGAATGGAGAGTTTGTGCAGAGCTAGGAATAGGTAAAGTCGTGTTGAAAAAGTGAGGATGTTTGTGTGGTAAATTCTGCAGAGATGAAATTAAATGGCGTTCTGAGTCGGATGGAGAAGAAAAGGGAAAGAGAACAACAGTGGTCAGTGACCTGACCACTGGTGATCTGCCGGTGATCTGACCACTATGTGGTCTCTATATGGCGGTGTTGTAGGTTATGACGGCGATTGTATTGTCGCGGTGTACACTTGTCCCTTATAGTAAAGCTATGGGATACTTAGGGCCACGTTTATGAAAACTGACTAGGTCTAAAATTCACTTTCTTTCCCATTGCAACCAATCAGGGCGCCCCTTTCATTTTTTATAGGGCTCTGGAAAAAATAGAGCGGTGCTCTGATTGGTTGCTATGGGAAAGAAAGTGATTTTTAGACCTAGTCAGTTTTCATACATGTGGCCCTTATTTTTTTTTTTACTTGTGTTTATAGTGCTGTTTATTTTAGAAAGTGGTAATGTGCATGACCAACACAAAACTTGCAGGTGGATATTGTATGTGGACTGGTAGGGGTTTTGTGCCAGAGCTTATTTTTATTCCCAGTACAGCCCTGACCCTGACTGTCTAAATGAGTGAGTGATATCGACAGACTCAGACTTGCCCATACAGGAGCCAGTGAACTCTGTAGGGGGCATTTAGGCATGGCAGGCCTGGGGCTGCTTTTCAGGGAGAAAGGTAGAGAAAGAGAAGCACAAAGCAAGAGTGATGTGCAGCCATGTAGAAGAGCTGTAGACTGGGTTCCCAGAATCAACTCCACATGGGGAGCTCCAAGAATCAGCTCCACTAGTGGGACCCCTTTCCAATATTGGTTATTGACTGTACATCTATCCCTGACTGTATGAGCGGTAGTGCTGACTGCATGTATTACAGACACAGGCTGTTTTTATATAAGTATTAGTTACTGTACACCTGTCTCTAAGGCTATGTCTCCACTTCACACAAAAACCTCTGTGCTAAGAAACACAAAACACACCAACAAATTGATGCTTTTTCAGCAGCTTTTGACAGGCAGTGGACAAAAATCTCAGTTTTGTAAATGTTTTTAGGATGTGGCTTTCAGGTTGTTTTTTGCCAACTGCCGTGTAGACATATCCTAACTGTTTCCAATAATGTTGGTGATTGTAAACCTGTCACTGACTGTCCTCTTCACTACTTTAGATAATCAGTGATGCACCCTTATCCATTTCACCACCACAGAACATGAAAGATAGTATCACATGCAGTGGAAGTTTCTGCTGAGGACTAAACACTAGTGTTGAGCGATTATTATCGACAAAGTTGAAATCGGCACAGTTTTTATGTTGATCGAAATTTTTAGATTAAGCGATAATTTAGGTTAAAATCTGTGCATCATCTATTAATATCGCGCCATTTTTGGCGCTTCCTGTCATTTTGGCGGCCAGCAAATCAGCTTACAGAATAGAGCAGGGTGAGATGTGTGTGCGACGTCATGACTGGGATGTGTATGGTTGCGATTGGCTGGAAAAATCACATGACCTCGTTTTACAAAGAACAGCCCTTCCTGTTCAGCCTCAGTGTCTCTCAGCGTCTCAGAACAGAAGGACGTGCGCTCTGCTTGTGTCCAAACAGCTCAGCGAAATTAATCTATTTCTTCACAGAGAAAGCGCTACTGTTAGCTGTGATCCTTACAACTCAGTTAGATTAGAGATTGGGGGAGGGGGGGGGGGGGTGCGGGCAAACACAGACAAGCTCTATAAAGAATACTGGATAAAGTTCACCAAAACTTAGTGTAGACATTGCACTGCAATATCTTTATTATTAACAGTTGTCTATTGAAATATTTCCTGGATCTGGGGAAGCCGGAACTTATATTAGGATACACAGCTTTTCTAGTAGCTGCAGGTCTCTTTGGTAGGTGCAAAACTCCACTTTTAGTATCAGTATACATTTCAGATAGGTGTTCATTTTCAATTTTGCCCATTCCACCTTTGTCTATATATCCACCTTGCAGTTAAATTAGAATCCAGCAATTTTGTAGTCAGCACAGGTTGATAGGTGCCAAAAATACCTTTTATTATCCGAATACATTACAGATACGTGTTTTTTTCACTTTTGCCCAGTCCAGATTTGTTCATTGAGGCACCTTGCACTTAAATGTGAATACAGCAATTTTGTATTCAACACAGGTGAATTGATAGGTGCCAAAAAATACCTTTTATTATCCGAATACATTACAGATACGTGTTTTTTTCACTTTTGCCCGTCCAGATTTTGTTGATATACCGACCTTGCAGTTAAATTTGAATCCAGCAATTGTGTAGTTACCACAGGTGAATTGATAGGTGCCAAAAAATACCTTTTATTATCCGAATACATTACAGATACGTGTTTTTTGCACTTTTGCCAGTCCAGATTTGTTGATAGAGCCAGCTTGAAGTTAAATTTTGAATCCAGCAATTGTGTTACTTACCACAGTGAATTGATAGGTGCCAAAAAATACCTTTTATTATTCCGAATACATTACAGATACGTGTTTTTTGACTTTGGCCATACAGCTTTGTTCATTGAGGCCACCTTGTATTTAAATGTGAATGCAGCAATTTTGTAGTCAACCACAGGTGAATTGAAAGGTGCCAAAATACCTTTTATTATCCGAATACATTACAGGTGTTTTTTGCACTTTTGCCAGTCCAGTTTGTTGATAGAGTCACCTTGCAGTTAAATTTGAATCAGCAATTGTGTAGTTCACCACAGGTGAATTGATAGGTGCCAAAAAATACTTTTATTATCCGAATACATTTCAGATACGTGTTTTTTTCACTTTGGCGAAGCACAGCTTTGTTGATAGATCTACTTTGCAGTTAAATTGAATACAGCAATTTTGTAGTCACCACTGGTGAATTGATAGGTGCCAAAAATACCTTGTATTATCCGAATACATTTCAGATACGTGTTTTTTCACTTTGGCGCAGGCCAGCTTTGTTGATAGATCTACTTTGCAGTTAAATTTGAATACAGCAATTTTGTAGTCACCACAGGTGAATTGATAGGTGCCAAAAATACGTTTATTATCCGAATACATTTCAGATACGTGTTTTTTTCACTTTGGCGCAGGCCAGCTTTGTTGATAGATCTACTTTGCAGTTAAATTTGAATACCAGCAATTTTGTAGTCACCACAGGTGAACTGATAGGTGCCAAAAATACTTTTATTATCCGAATACATTTCAGATACTGTGTTTTTTTCACTTTGGCGCAGGCAGCTTGTTGATAGATCTACTTTGCAGTTATATTTGAATCCAGCAAAACTCTTCCATACCTTCTCAAATTTTTATATTTCTGAACATGGAGCGAAATTCAGGTGGTAAGCGAGCAAAGAGGGGATAGGACATGGAGGTAGAGGTACGAGAGAAGGTGTTCCTTCCAGTGCTGGCGACAACACGCATGCCAGCGGATCGTCAGTTGCAGGACCGTCAGGCCTGTCATCGCTGGGTCAGGGCCCTGTGAATCTCAGTAACGAACAGCGTCGCCGAATCTGTCCTTCAGTGGTTAATGCAACCTGCATCTAGCAGTCTACCTCCTCGTCCTCCCAGTCACGGCCACAAATGTCGTCATCAGCATCATCAGCATCCGTCCAACATGAAGCAGCCCAAATGTCAACTCGTGTACCCACCACTGTGGATACTCCATTTTCTGAAGACCCTTTGATGACAAAATGCGGTTGGGGTCAGAAGGCATGTTAATTGATCAAGAGGCCAAAGAGGAAAGATTTCTCTGCTCTGACGCCTCAAGAGGAGGGAAAAGCCGGTCAATCGGGAAAAATCCCGCCGGCCG
>JAODAL010035817.1:0-42483 GCA_025379985.1 Phyllomedusa bahiana
CTTTAAAAAAATTATTTATTTTTTTTATTTTACCGCATTTATTCTGAGACAAAAATATGATATTTTGTTAAGGGCAACTTTTCCAACACAAAAATTCCCCTTTTTTTTCAATTTTTAATGATTAATAGGAAAGATTAACCTTATTTTTCTGTTTTATTCAGTCACACTGGGGCAAAAAGTGATCACTTACACATTGTAATAAAATTTTTTAAGTATGCTGATTTGGGCACCTTCATTAAAGGTTCTGGAGCCATAAAAAATCTTTTGGTAACCTGGATTGCCTATCCCCCCCAAATGTCACAATTGCTGTTGGCTGAGGCATAAAAGGCATTAATTGGCTACTATAGAGGCCATTGGCCCCAGTCACTGCAATTATTGTAGTTGTCATCCGCTCCGTTCCTAAATTCCATGCCATATTGTCTCTGAGCACAAAATCCCTGCACATTTACGATATGGAAAATATCACTTAAAGATTTCAAACTAAATTAATTAATTTCTTTATTTTTTTCATACATTACCACAAAATTTAACTTTTAAGAATAGCCAAGATGAGTGTGATTTTTTGCTATACATTCCTATTTTATTTTACTTAGACTAGGAGGTTCCTTATTTTCTACCTTTGAGCTTTATAAAGTAACATTTCCATTCCTATAAAATTACAATTTTCTCTTTGCTGAATTATTTAAAAATAAGATCGTTATATATGATTAGATGGAAACTGATTTAGTCAGCATTATAATATAGTTTTCTGGTATAGTCAGCAAAAATTAACTTTTAAACAGAATTTTAACATAACAGTACTCTAAATTCTTTTACTGATTCACAATTTAAAATCAGGAGTATGAAGGTTAAAGTTCTAACTGCAGCATACTTACTGGTCATGAAAGATTCAAAGTTACATATAATGGTAACCAGTATAGCAAACATTGCATTAATTCTTACTCATAGTGTTGTAGTTAAATGTAGTTCTGAAATACTATATTGAATGACTATTTTTTCATAACAGTTTATTAATATGTCAAATCATAAAAAGGCGGGCCTCAAAAAGTTTTCACACGTTTATATTTTAATTGGAAATGGTGTGGATGAGAGGAGGATGTAATTGAAACATGTCTGAAAAATCATGTAGTTTGTCTGTCCAAATCAGCGGACCCTTTATTTTAGTAAAAAAAATGGGTAGGAAGACTTTAAGAAATTTAAGTTTATCTTTTGTGTGACCTCTGCCGGTTTCATGTGAAGAAATAAAACTGCGGAAACTAGAAGTAAGAAGTTTTAACGTTTGTGTTTGCCATACAAAGGCAATAGCAAGTGGAGAACAATGGGAATTGTGGTTCACCACGGAAAGACACATGTTCTCTGTGACATGTCCGGATTTTGTGCATACAGTTGAAAAACTATGGTGGAAAATGGAGCTGATAGCATACCCCCCCTGACTGACTACTTCTGTGAACAAGAGGCAAGCCTATGACTTACAGGCGTAAAATGTGCAGGAGGCATGATATAGCAATTTATCAAAAACTCTTGCGCTTCTGTCTCTCTTAGGCTAAAAGCTTTGAACTTAGGCTTCTGAACCAAGAGATGCTGGTGTCCTGGCGTAGGTGGCATGATAACATCAGAAATGCTCATGCCCTACACTAACTCCTGGCTGTATACCTACCTGCAGGGAGCTCTAATACCAACCTACAAGGTGGTAAATATCTACCATCTAGAGGGGGTTCTATACCTACATATCTGCCTACAGTTTGGCATAGATACCTACCTATTGAGGGCTGTAATATCTACTTACAGGTTGGAATATATAATCACCATCTACAGGGGGGCTGTATACCTACCTATTTCCCTACAGAGGGAAAATATACCAAGGTGGGGCACATATACCAAATCCATATACAGGTTTATACCTACCTATCTACCTATTAGGTTTCATATGTACTTAACCTGACTGTAGGGGGCTGTAATACCAGCCTACAAAGGGAGTATATACCTACCTGCCTTCTGGGGGTCTATATATCTAGATAATCGGGAATTCTATATACCTACCTAGTTAATTGGTGGAAAATATTACTAACCTACTTACTTAATGAGCAGTCCGCTAATACCCACCTACAGTGGGGCCTATATACCTACCTAATGGAGGGGCAATTATAACTATTTTAAGGGGGGTCAATACTACTAACTAACCTACTTAATGGTGGGACAATATTGTTTACCTACAGTACCTAGGTAATGGGAGGCCTATATACCTACCCACCTTCTTAATGGGGGACCTATGTTTTCTACCTTTGCCTAATTGGGTTATATCCTACATAAAAAGGCTCCACCTTTTCTGCCTACCTATTTTGGGGGTGTTTTTTTTTTTTTATATTTAGTTTGAGGAATAGTTTTTTTTTCTTTGGGGGTTTCGATTTGCATAAATAAAATAAAAAACACTGCCCTTCCAACAATTAAGATAGACACTTTAGAATTACTAAATGGGGGAAAAAAGTATAACTGTTTTTTTTTTATTTTTTTCAATATTGGAAGAAGGGCCTTTTTTTGATTTTAAAGTGTCAAATGGAAAAACAAAGAGGAAACTAATTTTCCTCATCTGCCCTAGTTAACCAAAGCCCTTGCCCCCAACTGGAGGAATGTGTTGTGGGCAAGTGAAACATAGTTAATGTTTTGCCAGAACGCCTGAAGGGAATTTTGTTTATCTATAACATCAGTGGGGGATTCCTGTGGTAAAAATAACGGGCCTAAAGGAATGGGGTGCCCCCCTCCTAAACATGAGGCACATATCCAAAAAGTGATACAATTATCATTGTATATTAACTATTTACTGCGATTTTACAAATAAATTATCACACGGGAGAGCTTTGTAAATCCCTTTCTCCTCCCTTTTTTTTTGCTTTTCCCTATATGTGATTTTGGTATTGTTTCTTACCTAACTATAATGGGGACCACATGAACAAGAACTAAAAGCCTGGGGTTTGCACAATGGGAATCAACCCAATAAGCCTCCTTTTGGGCAATAAACTCCTTTTATATGGTCCCCCCCCCATATTATTTACCATTTTTTTTTGGGTACTTAAAGGGATGCGGAGTTTTTTTTGTTACAGATGTTAGAAAATGGTAGGTAAGTTTTCTGGAAACCATTTGATAAGTCTAAGAAATGTTGGTTGGTCAATTTTTTTGCAGGGACGAGTTTTTGTGGCTTAGGGATGCAGACCGTATGGTGGTCCTAGGCCAAGTTAAGAGAATTAAAAAGGTGAAAAGAGAACACCTTCGTCTTATCAGAGAAGAGAATTTAAAACTCCCCCTTACAGAGAAAGACCATCTCCACTGTGGAAGTCCCCTGGATTACCAGTGTTTTTTTTTTTTTTTACCCTTCTGTGGATGGTACCCTGAAAAAGCTGTTGTTCCCTGACCCATTCTGTGTTCTTAATTATGACAATATTGGTAGGATATAACTGTTATCAGTGCATTGCAATTGGCAACTGTAAACATTTTGTCACTGAATTTTGTAAAAAGTTTAAGTGGTCCCCCCCCTGGTGAACCCTGGTTGATTAGGGGTTCCCACTTTTTTACATTCTTGCGTTTGCCTTTATAGTTTTTTTGTTTATTTTAGAAAAGTGCAGAGGTCCAATGAACCCGAGAAAGGAAAAACCCTTGAAGCGTGGGGGGATAATTGTAATAGGAGCTGATGGGGTTTTTATTTTAATGGCCAGGTCCCTGTCCCCCTTTTTTAGTTTTGGTAAAAACTTTAATGCTTGCAAATATAAAAACCCTTCCCAACAAGCTCCTATTTGAATAGAAAAAAAGTAGAACAGTTTTTTTAACTCTTTGCAATATATTTGCAAATAATAAGAACATAATTTTTTTTAAATGAAACGATTAAATGAAAATTTTTTAATCAGTTGCGAGCGGGGGGCCCACAAGGAAAAAAGAAAGGTGGCGGTTGTGGAAAAAGTAGATGGTGTGGTCTGTTAAAATGTATAGGCCCCAAACTTTAGCGAATACCCCCTGGGCAGCAACTAAATTCTAGCTAATGGCCCCCAAACTGAGTCATAGTTCCAGTTTTAGTAATGGAAATACTGCCACCATGGAGATTTTTGGTATCACCATGAAGGGGTAGGAAGAGTGAAGCTGTCCACATCCAAAAAATTTTACTCCCAAGTGGGGCCCTGTAAAAAAAAACTCAGCAAGTGAAAGTTTTTATTTAAGCAGCCCCCCCTCATTACGTACAAATCGGAATATTGCAATTACTTAGGCAAGAAGAGAAGGGTAGAATCACCTGGGAATGCCTCCAGATCCACTGAGTGAAAACCACCCCCCGAATTCACCTGGGAATGCACCAAGAAACACCCATTTTTTTAGTCTAATGGTGGGGGCCCCATATGTTTTATTTGTTGTAAGAGTAGCAAGTAAAAAATATTTAATGGATATGTGTGTTTTTTGGCATAAACTGGGATCTCCCGGCTTTTCACCTGCTTGTGGTGAGCCACCTTTCCCTGCAATTCCAGTGGGGCCCACCCATCAAAAACTCTTGTAAACTTTATAGAGATGTTAACAACATGAAATGTGTGCAGTTTAAAAAGCTGGGGAGGCGTGGTAGCCTACACCAATTTTCCCCCTGTGTGTAACACCCCCATTTTTTGTTGGGCCCAACCTCCCCCTTTTTGCAGGGTGTGGTTGTCGCCTTCTCAACCTCTCTATGAACACAGTGCCTCCACCCAAATCTTTCGTATCACAGACTCTCCAGTTTATGTCAGGAAAGGTTGGTTCCCTCTTCTGCCAGGGTTCGACCTTCGGGAAACCCCTTGTCCCCTTTAGGCTTCATTACCACTACCGCCCAAGAGTTTTGGGGATAAAACTCTTTAGCAGATTTAATTTTTCAACGGATTAATATGTTATTAAATGGTGGCTTGGATAATTGGCAAACCATGAAAAAATAGCGTGAAAACAACCTATAACATCATAACTACAGTAAGTACAAAATAATCCCCCCCCTAACTGGTAGAGTTTTTTTTTTTTTTTTACAGTTCTGTCCCCCCTTTTTTTTTTTACGTGGTGGCCTACGTAGTAATCCCCACATTTAATTATACAGGTCCCCCACCCCAGTTACCCTACTCCGTAACCTGGATCCAATCACAGGTGAAGAGTGCAATCAAAAATGGCTGCCACAATGTTAGCGTCAGTTAAACAGTTGGGGCCCCATTTTGCCGCCGGTGTCCCCGTTTTTTGGGAGCTCTTTTTTTTTGGAGTAACGGTTTTTTTTGGTGCACTTTTTGAGATCTCAGCCCTTAAGCAAAACCAACAGAAACAGTCCCACAACTAACAAAGTGTGTAACAACTCCACTCCTGATCATCAAAAGCTCCCTCCCCAGACGTCCCTACACACTCTATTTCATGTCCTGCACTGCGAAATGGACTTCCATCCTTGCTGGCTGTCCCAACCATTCCAGGTCTGGTGCCCCTGGCAAGGGGGAAGGCCAGGGAATTTCCCTCTGGGTGGGAAAGCTGGGGCTCTGCAAAGCTTGACCAGGTGGGGCCCAACAGACCTACCCCCAGTCCTCCTCTCAAGGACACCAAAAAACTGGGGAAAAAATCTCAAAGTCCTCCCTCTCTCAGAGCTTTCTCTCCTCCCTCTGGTAGGGTCACCCCCTTCTCCCTTCTCCCTTCTTTTCCCAGCTTCCCTGTCCCCCTTCCTCCTCTCTCCCCCCTCTTCCCTGTGAATTGTCCCAACCAAAACCAGGGCCCTGGCTTTGGGTAATTGAACCCAATGCCAAATCTCTGGGAAAAAGAGTGGGGAATGCCCCTCCTTTTTCTAATAAGCCTCCACTGGTACACATTTGCCACCCTCTTTGGGGGGTTACCACCCATCTCCCCCCCCGGGGTGGAAGTGTCTCCGAAAAGTGTCCCCCAAGCATGAAACGAAGACTCCCCAACCAATCTGGAATACAATCATGTGTCCAAAGCATCCCCGAACCCACAACCCAACAAATCAAGACCACACATAAAAACAGCAATGCCTTACAGGAAAGCGAAGGGAAAAAAAACAGGGCCACACCGTCCACTAAACTTAGGCGAACGACTTCTGGGGGATCTCAGTATTCTGGCCCGAATTCCTTTAAAATCGTAGGTCAGCAAATCCCATGGGGGGTCCCTTTGGTGTCCCCGCTGGGGGGGACGAGTGTGTACTACAGGCGGCTTCCCTACCTCGACTCCTTGACTTCTTGAAACCCCTGGTCCAGGCCTCAGGTTTTTTTCCATAGTGGTTTTACTCTCCTCCACCCGGGTTTGGGACCTCCCATCACAATCTAAGTTTCGTATCCCCCAACTGGGGACATTGCTTGGAACCCGTGAAACTAAAACTGGACTAGACTATTCTCCTTGGTCCCATCCCACCTCATAATGGGACGGATTTCCTTTTTTAATGAGAGTCTTCAACAGTAGGAACAGGGGGTTTTTTTTTGCAGACCCCATCGGGTAGTCCTGGCCCCCTCAATTTCGTCCCACTAGGATTTTCCACTATCACTAGCTTTTGCAGAATTAATTCAACCAGGGCTGGAAAAACTTTTTTTGGTTGAAATGGCTATGGCGTCCTCCTGGAGGGTACGCCTGGTAGTGGGACCGGGACTCCAATCTGTTTTTTTTTTTTTGTCCCCCCCCCTTGCAATTTGTTTAAAATGTATTTATTCCTTGTTTCCTACCTGGTTAACAGAATGTTGGCGAATGATAGGGTTTCTTTGAAAACAACCCCCACCCGTTCCATTTTCAGTGCCCTTTCCACCCCTGTAGACCGGGAACACCCAAGGCAAGTTTTTTTTTGTTTTACTACCAACTCCAAAAGTTTTATCTCTGATTGCCAACGAACAAGCAAAAGCTTAGTGTTTTTTAGTGTCCCATGAAAGGACTCTAGTATGGCTGAAATGCGAAACCCTTAATCCCCAGGCTGCCATAAAAACTTTGCTCCTCACAGAATCTCCTTAAACGGTCCCCCCCCCCCCCCCGTAACGGGTTTTCCCCTTTTATGTTTTCGCCTTCCCCCCTTCTCGACCAGAAGCCCTGGTTTCAAGCCAATCTATAGGCCCCCACCTTTTTAAATCTCTCTTCAACTTTGTACACATACTCCTAAGGTAGGTCCTTTTGGAGGATGAATGGTCAGGTGATACCCCAAAACTAATACCTTAACTGGTTAGCCCTGGCCCCTTCCCCCTTAAACCGAACAATTTAGGGAAAAGTAAGGGAGGTAACCCCCAGGTTGACTCGTTTTTCTTGGTGGCAATTTTGTAGGCCGTTGAAACCTAAACCTGACTGGATATGTTATCCGACTCCAGCGTGTCCTTTCTGAAATTGGGGTTTCAAAGTGGCCCCAACAATGTTTGAGAAAGGGTTGTCGATTTGGAAATTCTCTTCTGGCCTGGGATTACCCCTTGAGGGTGGAAAAAGGTGTGTTTTTTTCCTGGAATTTCATTGATCCCGCAGATTTTCCAACACAGTTCCCCTTAATCAGGCCCGACCAATCAAAGTCCTCCCTCCCTTTGGGTCCCCAGTATGGAATGCCGGGCCTGGCAAGCCCTATAAATTGCACAAAGAACTTTTTCCCCACAAATTTTTTCGCACAACAGTGGATTTGCCCCCTCTTTGGTCTCTGGTGCCCTTGTTAGGCCCCTTGGGGCATAGCGGGATGAAAAATGGTCCAGTGACCACTTAAATACATTTTTTGGCAGAAACATTTTTCCCCTCAACAGGTTCCAATTGGGCAAAATTGAAATCGATACACACTAAACCCCTTCCTAGTGTCCATTCCACTGGTGGAGGGTTTTTTGACAAGTGGGGGCGGAATCGCTGGGTAAGGTCCTTCCTCCATAAAAATTGGCCACCCGCGTACATGAAACTTGCAATTAAAACTCCCTCTCAATGTCCCAAGCTTTTCCATTCCCTTGGCCAGTAAAAAACCCTGTCCTATAAGAAGTCCAGTGGTCTTCCCTTCAACACCCAGATTTCCCCCATGTTCATCATGCAGTGACCCTCCCAATACCATCTTTCCCCCGAAATTGGGGTTGGGGACACCACCCCTGTCCCTTTCGAATCTCCCCTCCATTTATAATTGACTGTGGGGTTTCTCGGTAACAGTAGTCCAACTTTTCCTTCAGGACCTAGGACTCTTAATTGGCGGATCCACAAAATACAAGACTCCCTTTCTTGTATTCAAGAAGCGGTTTTTTTTTTCCCCTTTTTTTTAATGCCCTCCGAACCCCTTTTCACAGACCCATCGAAACCACTCCCACTGGAAGGAAATCTTCCTGTTTTTGGGCTCCCTTTTGATCTGGTTCCCCTTTGATTCAGTTTTTGGAGGCAGGGAATTAGTGGGGTGATTCCCTCGTTAAGGTGGCAAAAAAAACCAAAGGTGGAAGAAGCCGATTCCTCCCCCGAGACCCCTAGGAATTTTGGCCACAACCCCTTTTGTAACAGGAAACAGTCCACCTCGCCTTTGTTGTCCCCATCCCTGTGAACACATAGCCTTTTTTCCACGTCAGAGCAGTGGGAACCCTTCCACCCCCAAGTGCCTCATCCCTCAAATCTCCCGCAACAACCCTTTCCTTTTGGCAATGCGAGAACAGAGCGTCAGCATCAAATGGTTTTACTCGGTGCCCTGGTCCCCCTCGAAAACTTTCAGCTTAAATCCAATAAAATGGCCCTAAGGCCTGCAAAGGCCACCGGTGTCCTGGTTAGCATCATGCCTTGGGCTGTGGATCTTCAACATAGGGTTCTTTATTTTTAGGTGGATTGTATTTCCCAGTGGGGGTGAAACTATCAAAACGCCAACTTCCCATAGAGGTAGTCCCCCCCCCCCCATGCAGTTTTTTGTCCAACCAACTGTCCGCACTTCCATGGCTAAGAATTCAAAGCTTGTTGGGCACCTTGGGTAGTTTTTTGGGCGCTGCACTTGGCCAAGTCCAATTCCCCTCCGGCTGAATGTTAGGTAAGAATCAGGTCCCCCCCCCGCCAGGAAGGCCCCCCGCCCTGCCTCCTGAATACAAAAAACTGCCTCCCAAGCCCCCTCAAAGTGAAGCATCCCCCTACATGCAGGACAGTAATGGGATTTTTTCTGGGGTCCGCAAATTAGGCCCAAACCACTGGAGTCTGGTGTCCAAGACAAGGATTTAAACTTTCCTCCAAAAATGCCTTTATCACATTCCCTGGGTGGTCCCATCCCTCCCCTCCCCTCCCAAAATGGTTTTTTTACAATTAATTCCTGAAGTAAGGGCCATCTTCCTTTCTTCTCCGACCCTTCTTTGGAGTAACTTTGTTTCCTCTTGGAAGGGGGATACCCTTGAGTGAAAGAAGTTCCCCAAGTGGGGGGGGGGCTTTGTGATCCTTTTGAATAACTGCCGGTACAAACCTTCTGTATAACCCTCACAGCAAACCTAGAAAAAGAAACCTGAAGCTCCCCCAAAACCTTGTGGGCTTTGGGCCCATTTTGAACGCACGTCTTCCCACTTTGCCCTGGTCCGTAGAAAATTCCCAGTCTCCGACTTTAAACAATGTGTCCCACATAAATTTTTTATCACAGACTTTCTTGAACAGAAAAGGGCAGCAAACTTGTTCAAGGGGACAACTTCCAGCCCCCAGCCTTTCCACCAGACGATCCAGTACCTTTTTGGTAAACAATCTTTTGGGTTATTTTTTCTTTCTAGTAGTTCCTTCCAAAAAACACGATCAGTTCATCCACATATCATATAAAGTTATACCAGAACATTCCCTGAAATTCTCAAATATCTCCCATCACCCGTCTCCATACATCCCCTTTTTTGGAAAAAGTTTGCAGGGGCGCCGTCCCCACTAAACTCCCCTGGGGGCCCAATCCTTTGCGGGAAACTGAAAAAGAAACCCAAGATGACAGATGAAAAGCCAGTCCCTTTTTCCCTTTGATCCTCTTTGGCCCATAAGGTAATTTGGATAAATCACCTCCCGACAGATCCTAGGCACATAAAAAAACCAATTGGGCCCTTCCCCTGGTAAAAAAAACCAATTCTAAAAGCTTTCCACCAATTCAATCCAGGGCACATTAAAAAAAATATTTGGTCGTTGACCTGTGGCGCATGTTCAAAGTGAACACGAATAATCCCACACACAATTCTAATTATTCACCATTTTTATTTTTCTTACGAGCAACCACTAATGGGAAGAAGCCCCAAAAATAAGGGCTGTTGGGACTCAATGATGACCTCCACTGTCCAGCAAACCTCCCTTAGGTGGGGCTGGGCCCTGAAACAATCCTCAACATCTGCTGGAGCTGCCAATCGGGACCCCACCTCCTCGAAAAAGGTCCCTTCCATTAATCCAAATCGGAAATGGTTGGTGGCCTCCCAACTCCCTGGTGCCAGACCAAGATCCCCCCAGTCCCACCTAATTGAAAAAAGAACGTCCAATAAGCAAACTTTCATCAAAATTACTTTTTTATTCAACTTCCTTTTTTGTCCATCACCCTCTCGGTCCCGCTACCTTACAAAAACAGGGGATGGACACATATTCAGAATGTAACTTCTCTCCTTTCGTCTCTTTCTTTTTACAAAAGCTTTCCAAACAAGACTGGGTTTGAATGTTTTGAAGTTTTGGAAGATAAATCAGCAACTCCCAATTTTCTCCGACACCATTGAGCTAAAGTTGTTTCGGAATAGAATTTATTGGTATTTTGTTTCCACTATAACAGGTACTGCTTTGTTTTTTTTCGGATCTGCATCAGTCCTCGGGTTGGGCAGACTAGTGGCTATGATTGGGTATCCCTCTTTACTCCACTCCAACAACATTCTTTTAGGGAAACCGTAAAATGTTGGAAAGAACACAATCCTCCCTATAGGGGGTAAATGCTTATTGTCCAAAACTTAATCCCCAAACTTACAAGGTTCCAGATAGGGGGCACTGTATGGGTAACATCTGACAAGTAACCATTTTTTTTGTGTTAAAACCATATCTCAAAAAAATGAAATTGACACTTGAAAGAACCCGCTGTCCCAATAACACATTACAGGGGGGTGATCATTTATATAGGCCCTTGTAACAAGTTTGAGGAGGGGTCCCCACTAAAACCCTTTCAGGGAAGTTTTGTCCCTCGAACGACGCCAAGGGATTTGGATGGAGTAGTAGAGTAATACCCCCCCCTTTTTTTGGATGTTGCAATGGGAAAACAGTAAAAGAGACTCCTACCTGCCCCCCCCTTCCCGTTTTCCAACAGCCTGAGATAAAGATCAAAAATAAAAAATAGATCCTTGGCATTTTGGGAAGGAGATAAAGGACCTTTTGTGAACTCCACTCTCCTTTTGTGAGCCCACCATCTAGCTATTTGGGTTGGTGGGTTTTCCCACAGCACCCAAAAACCCCCTCTCTCCTTTAATATATCCCATCTTTTATGCCTTGACCCCCTTAACAATTTTGTCCCTTTCCTGGAAAATATGCTTTGTTTTGCTGTTTTTTCAGCTCCAGCAACCCTGTTTTTTCAGTTATTTTTTTTCCGCTTTCTTTTAGAGCCTGAGGCCCGTCAAAAGGTTGGAAAAAAGTCAAATTTTGTTCCCCCGCTGCTTTTCCTTTCAATAAACTTCAGAATCTCCCTCTTTCTTCGCCGACGTTGCCCCCCCCTCGGACCCCTTTTTCAAAAGCACAGTAGTCCACTCCCCTCTTTTGAAGGACCTTGCTCCTCTTAGCTGCGAGAATTGGGCCTTTCCTCTTAGTTCCCACTTCCTTTTAATAACCTATGATGGAAAGGAACAGGGAAAACTTCTTACTTTAATTCACTACACCTCAGCCTTTTTTGAGCCAATGTGAATCTTGAGTTAAAGCTCTCGCAGTAAAAAAAACTTTGGTCCCCTAATACGGCATGTTTGGTCAATATTACTGGGGTTTTTAAAGCCCCCCCCCCCCTTTGGACATTATTCTGTGAAACCAGCTTTT
Source organism: Phyllomedusa bahiana (assembly GCA_025379985.1). Taxonomy (NCBI): domain Eukaryota; kingdom Metazoa; phylum Chordata; class Amphibia; order Anura; family Hylidae; genus Phyllomedusa; species Phyllomedusa bahiana. Next base: position 11,935 of record JAODAL010035817.1, read on the forward strand.
TTTTTTGTCTAAGTTACCCCCGGTAAGGAATATAGTCGGACCATCTTTCTCACCCTGGGCTCATGGTAGGTTTAGTGCGGAGGTCCCCCTAATAAAAGAAAGATCAGTGCATCCCTTTTTTCCCCCCTGGGGACGCCAAAAGCAAAATCTTCTCTTAAGAGCATCCATGTATTCTTTGAAATGAGTTTTTTGCCTAGTGGGCTTTTGCTCCGCAAGCAGCCTTGCACCGGACTTCCATACTGGGCCCTTCCACACTCTCATACTATTCCTCGTCATCTTCACAGCAATCCATGCCACTGGCCCACTCTTTTTATCCAGATACTGCAAGGGCAACCATCCTCTCCATGGGGTGTTTCATTACCCCGTCCTTCTTCACTGCTTTGGGGGTATGGGGTGTCCACCTGAGAAATGTTCCTCAAAAGAACGACCGAAATAGCCCCTCCCTCAGGCTGTAAACATTGGTGAATTGGGCTGACTAACCGTATTTATTTCCATGGTGCATTTGCAAAAAGCACAATCAACAGTAAGCAAGAAAGTTTTTCTTTTGACGTTTTAGTAAACCCATACGGGGTAGGTGGTGAAACATCTACATTAGCCTTCCTTCCCCCTGGTTTGCAAAAGTTTTTTGCCTCCTGATGCAGATGTCTCTGCTGCAGGCTCTCACAGGCCAGAAAAATGAAAATCTTCCATTTTTTGGTCCCCCGGCCCATGTTCTGATTGGCAAACAGTGCCCCCCCTATAAACAAAAAGATTTTTTTTGGAAAGTAAACTCCCTCCTCTAAAACCCTTTTTCAGTGGACAATTAAGGGGCGCCCGTCAACTGCTTTACTTGAATCCACTACATGACCCTACAATCAACCCACTTTATAGGCCCTGAACAAATTTGTTTCCAATGAAAAGCCTTTATTTTTCACTATCCGCAATAATTTGGTGTTTTCATCCTGAGGTTTTTTTTGATAAGTCTCACCATAAACAGAGCCAAAGGCTAAATGTTTTTCCCCCTCAATAATGGCCTCATCTTATTTCCCCCACCCCAATCAGACACTTCTCCTTTCTGTGTTAGAGACCTCCCATGACAGCTTTTATCCTGCTTTACTTCCCTCCTAATGTCCCTTGGTAGGAATCCTCAAGGCCAGTTCTGCCTTCCAACCTGTAAAAAACAACCCCCTTTGGGGTGGCCAAACCTCCACCCCTGGGGGGCAGGGTGTGTTTTGTCCCCGCTCTCCATCTCCTTCCCTATGACAACAATGCCTCCACCCGAATCTTCGTAATCAAGCCTTTACTCCAGTTTTTTATGGCATTGAAAGGTTGGTTTTCCTCTTTCTGCCCAGGGGTCTACTCGGGAAAAACCCCTGGTCCCCTTAGCCTCATGTAACACACTCCCATAGTTGGGGATAAAAACTCTTATCAAAATTTTATTACAACGGATTTATAAATGATGTGATTAATGTGCCCTGCTTGAGAATTGCAAAAACATTGGAAAATAGAGTGGAAAAAACCACATAACAATCAATAACATAACAGTAAGTTAACAAAAAATAACTCCCCCACCTTACTGGTAAGAGTTTTTTACAGTTTTTTTTCTGTCCTTTTTTTTTTTTTACGTTGGGTGGCCCTTACGTAGGTAAGTTAATCCCACAAGTATTATACAGTCACCCCCCAGTTACCCTCTCCCTAACCTGATCAATCACAGTGAGAGGTGCAAATCAAAAATGGCTGCCACAATGGGTAAAGCGCCGTCAGATTTTGAAAACCCGTTGGGGCCCCATTTGCCCGCGGTCCCCCCCCCCCCCCGTTTTTGGGTGCTCCTTTTTTTGGTTAAACGTTTGGGTGCACTTTGAGAATCTCAGCCTTAGCAACCACCAGAACAGTCCCCCCCCCCCCCACACTACAAGTGTACAACTTCCCTGATCAGCAAATTCCTCCAGGCGTTCTTACCTCACACCTTTCAAGTCCTTGGCACCTGCAATGGGACCTCCAATCCCTGCCCCTTGCCTTGGTCCCCACATCAGGTGCTGGGGTGGGCCCAGGGCAAAGGGGAGGCAATGATTACTCCTGGGGTGGGAAGCTGGGGGCTTTCTGCCAGCCTGACAGGAATGGACCAACATGAACCCTAACCCAGTTCTCCCTTCTCAGGACACAACCCTGGGGAAATCTCAGTCCTCCTCCTCTCAGAAAGCTCTCTCCTCCCTCCTGTAAGTCCTTTTCTCACTTATTCTCCCCCTCTTCCCCCTCCCAGCTTTCCTGTCCCCCCGTCCTCCTCTCTCCCCCCTCCTTCTGTGATGTCACCAAACAAGGGGCTGCTGGTATTGAAGCCCAATTGCATCCTCTTGGAAAGAAGGAGTTGGAATGGCCACTCTTTCCCTAATAGCCCCTCCACGTTACACATATCTCCTTCTTTTGGGGGTTACATGTTTGTAACCGCATTTCTTGTGGCAAATAAGTGGGCCCACATGGTATATATTTGCATCATAAGGTATAATTAAAACAACACTCTGGCACAACAGAGAAAAGAGTGGGGGGTTTTTTTTTTTTGTGAGGAAACACAATGGAGATTATAGAGAGTCCCACAGCAAAATGTTAAAAAAAGTTAGAACAGCAGTATTAAATTTGTGAAATGCCCTCCTCCATTGAAATCTCCCTACAATCTAAAACCCCTACAAAAAAAGGGATGGAGAGTTTTTTTAAAAGAAGACGTGATGAAACCCCTGTCCCCCACCCACCTTCAACCAGTGCAGTGGAAGTGTGGCCTCCTTCTATATATTTTTACCCTGAGCGAATGACCTTCAGCCCTTGCCTCCTGCTTTTCACCACCCTGTGGTCGGACCCTGTGTTTACTGAATAGAGCACCCACAAATAAGGTAGGTGCCTTTAAATTCCAGGCCAACACATCTATCTATCTATCTATCTATCTATCTATCTATCTATCTATCTATCTATCTATCTATCTATCTATCTATCTATCTATAGGCTGCAGTCATCTTAGGACAAGAACTCTGCCCTTAAATTGGTGCTATTACAGTCATCAGCCTATAGATACTGCTCCCATCATTTCCTTTGAAACATTAAAAAAGAGAAGGACCTATTAGTTCTTTGCTCATAATTCTTACAATATGGAAATCAGTAAGAATTTTCTATGCTATATCTGTATTATTTCTTCTTTTTTTTTTTTTTTTGACTGGATGCACACAAAACTTAAGGAATTTATGTGAATCGCAAGTACAAACCAAGGATGCAGACAGCTGCTTTTTGGACCATGAAGTCGACTCGAATCAAGTTGCCTTACCCATTTTCTTTAGGGTAGTGTGACATACTTATGGCTTCCACTCCTCAGACAAATAAGGGAATGGTAAAACATTAGCAAACGGCCACAAGCCTTTATATTAAATGCTGCTCAATTCAATGCACAATAATTATCAATATCAATGCCTTGGTTCAGGGTATCCTCTGAATGAATCCCTCATTGGCATCCTTCACAAACGTACTTCATCAAGGCATATATTTTCCCAAAAACTTTTCTATACTTTTTTCAATGTTTTAACAAGAAGTTTTCAATAATTTTAAATAAGCGTAAAAACCTGAAAGTACATTCGCACTTTTCATTCCGAAACATCGCAAGGAAGACTGTGCATCAGCTCTGTTATGAGCTCCTACAGACGTACCTGAGAACTTGTTTAACTTGCCTGAGAGTGGTGTTAGAACTAGGGAGAACACTTCCGAGTTTGTACGCTTATTTAAAGTTATTGAAAACTTGTTGTTAAAACTTTGAAAAAAGTATATAAAAATTTTTTGGAAAATATATGCCTTGATGAAGTACACAAGCCTTTTTTGTTATGCATGAGGTAGGTTGAAAGATAATCAAGCTCAATCCATGCAGTAAGTGTATAATTGTTGTCCTGATGACTGCATGATTACATCAATTAGCTTTGGTAGGGGCTCCGTTTTTACACTTCATCACTCTTCATCGTTTTTTTTTAATTGCTATGGGCTGACAGATCTTGAGATCCATTCTGCATGTGGATTTTTAATTTTGTTTGCAGGAAAACCTGTAGTTTTTATAGGTAGCATTTTAGATTACATATGACTTTTTGATTTTTCAAATCAACTTTTTCTCAGAGACCAAAAAACAGCAATTTTAGGTCTAGGTAGTTTTTTTTTTTTTTGGGGGGGGATTATTATTCTGGATAAATAACATGATATTTTAATGTTTTGAACATGTGTATTCATGTGAAATATGCTGCTTTTTATTTTTTTTTAATGTTAATAAATGTGTAAGGTTTTTTAAAATTTTTATATTCGCCCCTTAGGCGAGCGCGAACGCCAGCACTCGAGGATTTAAAAGGCCAGTACGCCCCATTATTGGCTAAGACTGGCAGGTGACCACTATTTAACCCCTCCTTCCTTCTTCCGGGTCACCTTTGCCAGAAAGGGAGGATCTTTTAGTGTGCCGTACAAGCCCCTTTAGAGAAAGCTTCTAGTGCCATCGTTGTCTGACTACCGTGTACCGAACCTCTTACCACCTTTTTCCTTACCAAGTAACCTTGCAGCCATGTCCTGACCTCTTGCCTGTCCCCGACTCCGCCTACGTCCACGATTCTGTAACCACAGCACTAGCCTATGGGCCTGCCACCGCAAGCAAGTCACTGCCAGTGGGACGACTTGAATTTCTCCGCCGCAACAAAGTCCATCCCGCTTTGCGGGCGGTCTCTGGTGAAACCCTGTTTCTACTTAATTCCCGTCCCCTGTACGGCTTACACCATCGCATTGCGGTGGTCCACGGATCCACTACCTGCATTCATACAGTAATATCCTGCCATTGGATCCCGCCAAGGTAACCATCTGCCCGTGATCCGGATCCATCACGGCGTTGGTGGCTCAGCAGTCTCATCAACTACGCAACAATGCCGCAGCTGAACCAAGTTGTCCGCCATGAGCAGCAGCTTTCCTGGCTAACAACAGCCGCCGACTCCTCCCGCCTGTGGCGACAAACCTCCGCCAGCACCCGGTGCTTCTCGCTGCGCTTACCACTACCTGACAAGTTTGTTTGACGGGGACTTCCAAACTGTGCAGGGATTTATTACCCATGCTCGACTGCACGTTGAGTTATGATGGCCGGTCAATTCCCACTGAACGTTCCAAGGTGGCCCTTCGTGTCATCTGCTGTCCGGGAAGGCCTCTAGCTTGGGCCACCCCTCTCTGGGACCCGGTGCGACCCGGTAACGACAGGACTACAGACTTTCCCTCTCTGAGTTCCGAAGTGGTCATTGAAGAGCCGCACGGGCTTCCACGGCAGAGACCGCTCTACTGAAACCTTCGCCAGGGTGACTCCTCAGTCCGGCGATTACGCAGTTCGTTTCCGGACCCTTGCGTCGGAGCTGACCTGGAACGAACCCGTCCGCCCTAATGTGCCACTTTTTAAAAAGGCCTATCCGCAGAGTTTAAAGGACGCCCTACGGCTAAGAGAGATCCCATCTCTCTAACGAAAACCTTGGGTTTCCACCTAGCCACTCGGATCGATGTTTTTTTTTCGCTTCGCGCAGCGACAATAGAACTTACGCCAGGAACGGTGATCGTCCCCAACCACGCCGTTGCCTCGCCTGGCCCCGGTCTTTTAATATCCACGCCCCACCTGCCGCTTTCAGGTCACTATACCTACCAGCGATAGAACCCTGTCACAGCCAAGGTGACGGCACATCTGTCCAAACAGGAAAGCTGTCGCGCCGTCGGCAGAGAAATTGTGCCTTTACTGGTGGCCAGCCCGGATCACTTCCGCAATGGTTGCCCCCTTCGCCACCAGCGGTCAGGGAAACGCCCGCACCTAGTGCTATGTCGGAGAGCATCCCTGGGTGTGAATCACTTCCTCTCCACGTCTTACTATGGAAGGTTTGAGGTTCTCTTCGGGTTCCCGACCTCGCTTTCCCGGGTACCCGCCTTTCTGGACTCTGGATCCGCCGGAATTTTAGTTCATGCCTCCCTGTGTCCAAGTATCGCCTTTCTCCGGTGACCCGAGGAGAAGCCCCTGTGATATCCTCCGTGATTGGCAGCCTACTTAGTGAGGCCATTCGGTACTACCAGCCGTTGTCTCTCCGCGTGGGGGCCTTACACAAGGAGGAGATCACCTTCTACGTCCTCCTCGGTCATCCTCCGCTATCCCTCTTGGGTCTTTTCCGTGGCTACAGCTCCATGCCCCAACCCTCTAACCTCGATTGTAAAACCGGGTGATTCTACGACATGGGGCTCCCGACTGCCAGATCGCTGTCGCTCAGTTCCGCGGCCTGTCCGGGCATTCCACCCTCATCAGTCTTACCAGGTCCCCTGCCAAGGCCTTCCCGCTGAAAACCTGACTACGTGGACGTCTTTTCGAGAAACAGGCCGAATCTCCTTCCTCCTCATCGTCCCTAATAACTGTCCCATTGGACCTCCTTCCTGGGACAGTCCTCCACGGTAGAGTTTACCCTTGTCCCAGACAGAGACTCAGGCCATGTCAGATATATCCGTGAGAACCTGCAAAAGGGCTTTTACCAAGTCCTCATCAACCCGCCGGGAGCCGGTATTTTCTTCGTACAAAGAAGGATGGTTTCTCCGTCCCTGACATCGACTACCGGGGCCTGAACCAGATTTAACCGGTTGAAAAACCGGTACCCGTTGGCCACAAATTTACGGAACTCTTTGACCGTCTTCAAGGAGCCAAGGTCTTCTCTAAACTGGACCTGCGCGGGGCATACAATCTCATCAGGATCCGTGAGGGAGAGGAGTGGAAGACGGGCTGTTCAATACCCGTGACGGCCATTTTTGAAATACCTGTGATGCCATTCGTCTTTGCAATGCCCCCCGGTCTTTCAGGAGTCTCGCAAACACATCTTTCAGGGACCTGCTCTACACGTGTGTCATCGTGTATCTGGAACACATTCTGTTTTCCCTCTCCCTGACCTCCGGACACACTATCACAGTGCGCCTGGTCCTAGCAACGCCTTCGCAGCAACCGCCTGACGCCAAGTTAGAGAAGTGCGTGTTCCACCAACCCCATTCTTGGCCCTTTCCTCGTTACATTGTCCTCCGACCGAGGCCTGCCAAATGGATCCCCACCAAGCTGTCTGCTATCTTGGCAATGGCCACGACCGAGTTGAACTTTTTGCCGAGCCATACAACTTTTTTGGCTTGCCAATTATTATCGACAGTTTATATCCCACTTCTCTACACTGGAGGCTCCCATTGTGGCTCTCACCAGTGAAGAAGGGCCAATTCCAAATGTTGGCCACCAGCGGCCGAAAGACCTTCTTGTATTTGAAGTCGGCCTTTGCTTCCGCACCTATTCTGTCACCGCCTGGATCCTGAAAGCCGTTTCTTTCAGGAGGTGGTAGACGCCTCTTTCGTTGGGTCCGAGCTGTTCTTACTTCAAAAGGGACCCAAGGTGAGACCGTCACCTGCGCTTTCTTCTTCCAAGACCTTCTCTGTCCGGCAGAGAGGTAACTATGCTATTGGGGACCGAGAATTTGCTCGAATATCAAGATGGCCCAGGAAGAGTGGCGGCATCTGTCTGGAGGGAGCTCGTCATCCTTTTGAGGTGTATACTGATCACAAATATCTACACTGTACCACCCAGTCGGCCCAGCGCTCAATACCTCGGCATGCACGGTGGTCTCTTTTTTTTTTCCAAGATTTTGACTTCCTAATCCATTTTTCGCCCCACCGAGAGGAATATCAGGCCTGATTCTCTCTCTCGCGCATCACGACGTCACCGGAGAGGAGCCGCAGATTCAACACATATAGTGGGCCGCTCGCGGAACACCTGATCCCCAGCAGCACCTTCCTCCTTCGCAGATACCTCCTGGCAAGACCTACGTTCGGCCATCGCTGCGCAAGGGGGGAAAATCCTGAATTGGGGACACGCTCCTGTTGGCATGGACATGCCGGGCCCGTAGATCGTATCCAGTTGATCTCCTCGGTCTACTGGTGTCCAGGACTGCTATAAGATATTAAACTGTTGGTGAAGCCTGTGCTACTTGCGCCCGAACTAAGGTACCCCGCCACAGTCCTTCCCGGGCTGCTGCGACCCTGCCTACGCCCAGTACTCCTTTGTTCCCCCCCCACCCATGTGGCAATGGACTTCATATCACCGACCTTCCATCCTCCTCGGGTAAAACGTGATCTGGGTCATTACGATAGGTTTTCGAGATGTCGCACTTCGTCCCACTGCCCGCCCGGGTTACCTTCCCCACCACGTCTTGCTCCTCTGTTCTTTTACACAACATCTTCCGCATGCACTGGCTGCCCCATCACAATCTTTTCTGATCGTCGGGGTGCAGTTCGTGTCCAAGTTCCTGCGCGCACTCTGCTCCCGATTGCGGTGATAGTTAGACTTCTCCTTCGTCTTACCATCCACAATCAAACGGCCAGTAAGAGAGTCAACCAATTCGGGCAGTTACTTACGTCACTTTGTTTTCTGCTCGCCAGGAGATTGGTCCACCTCCTACCGGGCCGAATTTCATACAATTCACTGGATTCAGGGTCCCTCACGCGTCTCCCTTTTTATTGTATATTGACGCATCCCCGCCCTCCCTCTTCCCTCTGCCCTCACGTCCTCCGAGGTTCCCACTGTGGAGGCCTTCGGCCACGCCCTATCTGGCATCTGGGAGCAGACTCGCAGTCCCTGCAGCTTGCTGCCGCCCGGTAGAAAGGTCCAGCGGACAGAAGAGGAGACACAGCTCCAACCTTTACCCCTGGAGACAAAGTATAGGCGGTCCCCGCCAAATAATGTCAGTGGTTAAAGAATCCCCATTTACAAGCTTGGGCCCGCGCTTCCTAGGTCCCCTTTGAAATCCTGAGCCGTATTAAATCCAGTGGGACGTATAAGCTCAAACTCCCTCCCACCATGCGTATCCACTAATTCTTTCCATGTATCCCTCCTAAAGCCCGCGTGCTGAACCGCTTCTCCAAAAAGTGTCCCTCCCTCTTCCTGATCGTACCCTCCAACATATTTGCGGTTAAAGAGATCTTTGGCTATGAGGTTGTTAGGGGTAAACGCAATTCATGTGTTGAATTGGAGGGTTATCGGGTCCCGGAGGAGAGATCTTGAGAGCCTGAGGAGAACATCCTGGACACGCGGTCCTCGTGTTGTCACCTTTCCCTCCGAACAAGAAGAAGGAGGCCCGTAGTAGAGGGGGGGGGTACTGTCACGTGGTGGTCCCGCACCCCTCTCCCTGGCGCGGGCGCCACTCGTGTGTTGTCACCCGCGCGGGTCCCCGCTGCCCCTGCCGGGCCCGCGGTCGGTCCCGGCTTCCCCCTTCCTGCGGCGCACCTGAGTCCTTCCCCGTCCTCCTGCCGGCGTGCGCCCGCGCCCGCCCCTTAGCGCTCGCAGCGCCGGCTCTCGAGGATTTAAAGGAGCCAGTACGCCCATTATTGTCTAAGACTGGCAGGTGACCCTAATTAACCAAACCCTCTTCCATCCGGGTCACCTTTGGCCGGATCTTGTTAAGTGTCCGTACAGCTTTAGAGAAAGCTGTCTAGTGCTCGTTGACTGACTACCGTTAACCGAACCTCTACCTCCTGATTCCTGACACACGAACCTTTAGCCGCCTGTGCCCTACCTCTTGCCTGTCCCCGACTCCGCCTAACGTCTCACGATTCTATACCACGCACTTGCCTTGGCTGCCACCGCAAGCAAGTCACGCCAGTGGGACCGACCTGGTAGTATCTCCGCCGCAGCAAGTCATCCCGCTTTGGCGGCGGGCTCTGGTGTAAAACCGGGTTCTACTTAGATTCCGGCCCTGGTACGCTTACACCATCGCTTGCGGTGGTCCAGCTGATCACTACCTGCATTCGTTACACCAAGTAGGATCTGATAGAGGGTGTTAAGTTGAGTTTTATGATGTACAGGTTTCTATGATTTATGTCACATTTATGTCCTCTGTTCTTTGTATTTGTCGGGACACCTTGAAAAGTTTAACTTGACTGGTCCATAAAAAATCTATAGGGAAAATGTACTCCAAATTCGACTATATTTGCCCAATTCATCATATAAGCTTTATGTATTGAACACAAAAGTGTGGCCTACATTTTTTAAAGTATACTAACAATTACCACAAATGGGGGCCATAAATACAATGTGAATGTGCCGTTATATATGTTAAAGTCAAAGTAAAGTCTTATAGAATTGTTAAAAGAAACAGTGAAAATCCTGCCCAAATACAGAGATTAAGGGTGACATGTATGGATGGGGCTGCGCCAGATATGGCGTCTTTTCTGCCCGATATCCAGCACAGCCTTGTTCACTTCAATCAAATCGTTCTCGCACGCCAGAAAAAAGGCGCATTCCATAGCGCCTGCAGTGCTTTGTAACGCACCCGAACTCGGGGGTCGTGCGGGAGGCGGGAGAACTGTAGCACAGCTACATATTTATAGCTTCTCTATGGCATTTCGAGGCGCATTACAGCTGAACAGGTAAAGCCTTTGTCAAAGTGGTATACCTGAGCCAGAAATGTTGCCCTAGTGCTAGAATGCACCTGATTTTTGACAAGCTGTAGAGCGGGTTTATAAATCAGGCGCATTATAGACTATTATTATGCGCATGAAATTTGGCGTTAACACGCCAAATATGATACATGTCGCCGTAAATGTTTACTCTGTACAAACACTGACACAGGGAAAGCTGTCACTCACTGTGTCCGAGCAGGGTAATCAAGCCTCTCCTGTCAGAAATTACTATTCTTTTTCCTCAGAAAGCCTGCTCTAAATCATATAACCCTACATATCACAGAGCTCAGTTTCTCTTCTATGTTTTTTTATGCCTCAAAAAAAAGGGTAGCATAAAACCCGAGAATTTTTCTTTAAAAAATCAATTTCATAAAATTTCCCTAAAAAAAAAGCTAATTTTTCAAACTACTATAATCGCAAAAATTTTCCAATTTTCCCAAAGGGAATTTCGTAAGGAAAAAGGCAAAAAATACCTTTCCCAAATTTTTAAATCGCTTGCATACTCTGTAGTTTTTGATGCAAGAATGTGTTTCTGAGTTACAAAAATGACTAGTACATTAAATAAGCTGACAACTAAATAAGTCCCAAAAAGGGGTAAAGATTTTTTAAAAACCATTAAAAACCTGAAAAGTAAAAATTTAAAAGCATCTTTAAACCCTTTCCCGAACCCGGGGGCTTTACCCCTTTTTCCCGATCAGGCACATTTTCCTTTTCTTTAAAAAAGCCAAATTTGAACACTAAAAATTCTTTTCTTTTTGCTTGGCTATTGTACTTTTTTGTATTTTTTTCCCCATTATTTTAGGCTTCATTTTAATGTAATTTAATAGAATTTTTACATTAGTTTTCTTTCTTTTTTAATAGGAGGCAAATTAGTAAAAAAAAGTTTTTTTTTCACATTTGTTTATTTAATTATTTTTTAACAGCAAAAGTGGCTGTTAAATTTTCCACATCTGTCAGTTTAATTTTATTTTTAAATATTTTATGCAGATAGATTTACTAAGATCTTTTTCGAACTAACTAAAATAATAAAAAAAAACACCCCTTTTTTCTTGAGTGGGAAAAGTAATTGCCGACACCGCAACCACGAAAGGGGTTACAGAAAACCTACTGCTGCCAAAGCTTTATTGCATTAAGATTGAGTTCTCACCCCAGCACATATAAAAGGGTCTTTAAAACAAATGACAATGCTTTGGGGTTTCAAGGGAAAAATAGTGAAACCAGAATCTTTTTGGGAAAAATCATTTGATTTTAATTTCAAATTAAGGGGTTGTGGGTTCGATGAAAAAAAAAAAAACCATTTTTCAATAGCAAATTTAAATTTGGACCCCACCATCTGTTTTTTACAAAAAAAAGGGTATGTTCACAAAAAGTTTTTTTTGGGGCCCAAAAATTTTGAAATTTTAAAAAACTTAATAACACCCAAAAACAGGGGCCCAAAAAGATTAAAATCTTCATTCATTGAATATAATGTAAAATACACCTTGTCATTCACATAAAGGGTATTTCACAAGCGTAAGTGCAAGCTGTTTTCTGGATGCAATTACGGCCATAGAAATGAGGAAAGTCAAATTTCCCGAACCTTTTTTTTTTTTAAAAACCCCACAGGGAACAAAAAGGGATAGTATTTTTCAAAATACTTTTCAAAATTGGGTTTAAAATACACCCCCTAATCAGGGATTTTTTTAAGCAGATTGGGAAGCACAAAATTTTTACCCAAAAAATGAAGGGGAAAGAAGAACGGTGTTTTTTTATTTGGGGGGTATAATGTGATTTTCTAACTAAATTTAAAAAACTTTGGCCCCCCATTTTAAACATTTTGGGGAATTAAAAAAACCTGATGATAAATTTTAAGGGAAAATTTTAAATAAAGCTTAATAAATGGTTTTAAAAAATTCTGTAGTTTAAAACCCCCCTTTTTGCCGACCTGCTTGGGCATTTTGGGGTTTTATTTTTTGCTCCCCACCTCTCCCATGACACTGCCTCTACCCAATCTTTGTAATAAACTCTCCAGTCTGCAGGGAAAGGTGGGTTTCCCCTTTTTACCAGGGGGCGATTCGGGGAAACCCCCCGTATAAGCCATCAAAAACTCCCCCAGTTGGGGATAAAAAATCTTTTAAGATTTATTTTAAAGGGTTTAAAAGGTAAAAATTTGGGTTTGGGGAATTGCAAACATTAAAAAAAAAGGAAAAAACCCCTAAAAAATTCAAAACATCAAAAAATATGTACAAAATGCTCCCCTACGGGTAGATTTCAAAATCTGTCTTCGTTCAAGGGATCCACCAGGAAATCCCACAGTAATATCCCGCCATTTAAACCCTTTTCCTAACGAAAACGTAAAGGGGAAATCAAAATGGCGCCACAGTTCACTGCCCCTTTAAACTGTTGGCCCGATTTCTGTGGCATTGGAGTCTTTTGCTAATTTTGATGCCTGGAGTCTCAGCCTTACAATTTCAGAACACCAACCCCAAAAATGTACAATTTCGAGCAACCATCCTGCCAGCGTCACTCACTTCAATCAGCACCGCACGGGCTCAATCCTCTGCTGTCACTTTCAACGGTGCCCAGCGGGGGAGGCAGTTTCTCCTGGGTGGGGACTGAGGCCCCGCATTTTAACGGCGGCCCACAGACACCCCAGTCCCTCTCGGGCCCCAACGGGGGAAATCTCAGTCTCCTCTCAGAGCCCTCTCTCCTTTATTCCCCCACACTTCTGCCTTTCCAAGCTCCTCCCCTCTCCCCCCTCTTGCTGTGTTCACCAAAACCAGGACTGCTGTGTAGTGAAGCCCAATGCATGTCTATAGCCTCAACTGTATGCATTGCTTCCCTTTGGGGGGTTACACTCTCACCCTGGAGAGTCTCTGAAAGTGTCCAAGCACGATATGAAGACTCACCACCTCGAATACAAAATTTTTTAAAGCATCCGACTTACACCACACCAACACACATAAATCACATGCCTTACGGGAAAGTAAAGGGAAAATGGGGCCAAGCCAAAATTTAGGCTACAACCAGGGGGACTCTAATGCCCGTCTTATTATGGAGATCATGGGGGTCTTTTTCCCCATGGGATGAGTGTTACACAGGACCTCTCCTCGCCCCCCTACTCTTGACTGTCGGCTCTGTTCTATAGTGGTTCCCTTCTCGGCCTGGTGACTCCATCAATCAAAGTTCCCCCCAAGGGAGACTTTCAGACTGATTCTGGCTAGATTTTCCCGGTCACCCCCAAATAGCCCGTTTTTTAGATCTTAAAAGTGGGACGGGGTGCTGAGATCGGTAGTCTGGCATATTTTCATACGGATTTACTCTCTTTGCCTGCAAATTAACACGGGGGCTGGCACTTTTCGATGCCGGGCCTCCTGGGGGGTTGCCTATTGGTGGACGGACTTGTTGTCTTGCGATTGTTAAAGGGATATTCTTTCCTTAGGTAACGATGCAGGCATATAGTTTGACAAACCACCCCCATTTCGGCTTCACCCAAAAGGGGAACACCAGGCATTGTTCTACTACTACATAGGTTTGATCCACCGATCAGCAAGTTTGTGTTTTCCATAAAACCCATTTGGGAAAAATGAAAAACCCTATCCCAGCTGCAAATGCTCACAAACCTACGGGTCGTAACGGTCTTTTTTTCGCATCCTGATAGACCAAACCCTGTTCAGCCAATATATAGGGCCTCCTTTAATTCTTTTTAAAAACTGTGTGTATACCCAAGAGGCTTTAAGAAAATTGGTCATAAACCCCCAAAACAAAATTCCACGGGAGCCGGGTTTCCCTACCAAATATTAAAGGGTTCTGCACATTAATGTTGACTGGATCCTCCAAAAAGGGTATTTAAATCACTTTCTAAATAGGATTAAAAAAATTGCACCCCTAAAGGAGCTACAGGCCCCTTACCTGCCCTTATTACTTAAAACTTCCCATTAGATATGCCGGGCAGAGTGCAAAAGTTTTCTGGCCGGGTTCACAGAGCAACTTATTGATGAGAGGGAGCGGAAGAACCCATCAAGGGATGGGAAAAATAGTTGTTTAGTATACAGAATCCACTAGTTTAGTGTGTTAGATAGACCCCGCTTTATTGATACAAACAAAAGGATTTTTCAAGAGGTTGGGGACTTTCAGAGGCTGGGGAAAAAGGGGTTTATTTTTGTATACAGAATCCAAGTTTTGTGTGTTTTATTTGAGGAACATTGCACACATCCCTTTGCAGGCTCTGGCTCGGGCACTCTCTCTCTCACTCACCGTGGTTGTTTATTTCGCTTCTTAGCAGAAAGGCACGCCGGGAAAAAACCCCTTTTAAGAAGTAAGGGGGGGAAACAGTTATCTTTCTTGTGCAATTGTGGGCGGACTAACTGACATATGCACTCTACATCCTTTCTTTTTGGGGTTCAAACTCCCCAACATTTGGAAAGTGGTTAAATCCTCGGGTGAAAAACCCCTGAGGGGGAAAGGTTGGTTTTTTGGTTTTCTTTTCCCTGGATTTCACACAGCCCAAAACAACCGTTTCCAAAGTTTCCCGGGCATTGGGATGGGGGCTGGCAGCCCAAATGCACAAAAAATTTTTTCCCACAAAGTTGTCGCCACAGTGATTGCCCTCTGGTCTCTGGTGCTCTAGGCTTGGGCATAACGGGTGAAATGGTCAGTGACCACTAGTACATTGCTCACATTGCCCTCATCAGGTTCAATGGCAAGGAAATCAATACACACTAGCTCAAGTGGGCTGTCACTAGTGATTTTTATCAAGTGGGGTGCACCGTGTACATGACTTGCAGTACTCAATGTCAGCTTCCATTCTTGGCCAGTAAATATAAGTGACCCGTTTATAAGAAAGCCAGTGGTCTTCTCAACACATAGATGTCCTTGGTCATCATACAGTGCTCTCATAGCCATCTCCCGAAATCGGGTGGGTAGAACCAGCTGTTTTCGAATCTCTTCATTTTGACGTGTGGTTTCTCGGTACAGTAGTCCGCTCTTCATGACTAGGCACACTGATTGGCGGGTCAGCAAGACAGATTCTTCTGTTTTCAGAGCATCCCTTGCAGGCCTCTGGCCCCTTTTCACAGACCATCGAACAACTCCCACTGTTGGGCCCTTTGGATCTGGTCTCGAGTCAGTTGAGGCAGGGAATTAGTGTTGACCCTCGTTAAGTGGCAAAACAAAGGTGGAATAGCTTTCTCTGAGACCCCTAGGAATTTAACACAAGCTTGTACAGGAACAGTCCTTGCTTGTTGTCTGTGACACATAGCTTTCACATCAGAGGCAGGGACTTCCACCCAGGCCTCATCCTCATCTTCCAACACCTGCCTGGGCATGCGGGACAGAGCGTCGGCATCAATGTTACTGGTGCCTGGTCGATACTTCAAGCTGAAATCATAAATGGCTAAGGCTGCAAGCA
Source organism: Phyllomedusa bahiana (assembly GCA_025379985.1). Classification (NCBI taxonomy): domain Eukaryota; kingdom Metazoa; phylum Chordata; class Amphibia; order Anura; family Hylidae; genus Phyllomedusa; species Phyllomedusa bahiana. Next base: position 27,797 of record JAODAL010035817.1, read on the forward strand.
ACCTGTGTCCTGCAGCATCAAGCTTGGCTGTGGTCTTCACATAGGTTAGTGGATTGTTGTCAGTTTGAACTTCAAAATGCACTCCATAGAGGTATGAGGAGGGGAACATCTCTCCTTATGGAGAGCACCAGTTAAGGTGTGTAGTGTTTTGTTTTGCCTTTTACCCCCTACTCAGCATCTGCATATCAAAAGGGCATTAGGGAAAGGAGCTGGAAAGCTCACTGCGCCCTCTATAGGTTGTAACAAATCCTCAATTTACTTCTGATTCACTGAATCTTTGAGAAGAAAAAAGGACAAAATTGTCAAGCCAAATTGCTCACAAAATAAACGCGTATGTAGATGAGCAATATTGGCTTGACAATATTACCTTTTGCTTCTCAAAGATTCAGTGAATCAGAAGTAAATTGAGGATTTGTTACAACCTATAGAGGGCGCAGTGAGCTTTCCAGCTCCTTTCCCATAATGCCTTGTGATATCCATAGAGGTAGTCATACAGTTTGTACACAACTGTACACTTCAATGCTAAGTATTCAAGCTTGTGGACTGGGTAGTTGTGCTCACTGGCAGTCAATCCTCGGCTGATGTAGTATATCAGTCACAGAAGGCCCGCCTGCTCCTGATACAAAACTGCTTACAGACCCTCAAGGAAAGCATCTACATGCAGAACATATGGTTTGCTGGGGTACGCATAGGTCAACACTGGAGTTTGTGTCAGACAGGATTTTAACTTCTCAAATGCCTTTCTGGTGTCCATTTCTCTCCAAATCGCTCATTTATCTTGAAGTAGGCCTTCTGCTCCAACTTCTTGGACTAACTCATCACTCTTGGAGGGGGATACCTTGCGTGAGAGCAGTCAGTGACTTTGTGATCTTTGAGTACTGCAGTACAAACCTTCTGTAGTACCCACATAATCCTAGAAAGGACCTGAGCTCCCCCAACTTGGTGGGCTTGGGCCATTTGACCACGGTTTCCACTTTAGCTGGGTCCGTAGAAATCCCTTCTCAACTTACAATGTGTCCCACATATTTCACAGTCTTCTGACAGGACCGGCACTTGTCAAGGAGCAACTGCAGCCCAGCCTTCTCCAGGCGATCCAGTACTTTGAACAATCTTTGTCATCACCTTTCAGGTTGATACCTTCAAAACCGGGATAGAAACATTCAGAATGTAACTCTCTCCTTTCTTTCTCTCACTTTACATAAGCTTCAAAACAGACTGGGTGAATGTTGAGTGTTTAAAGATAATCAGCACCTCCAATTTCTCGACACCATTGAGCTAATGCTCGGAAGATGTTGGCATTTGTTCCCACTATAACAGATACTACTGTCCGGTCTGCATCAGTCTCTGGCAGACTAGTGCTATGATGGTATCTCTTTATCCACTCCAACAACAGTCTTAGGGAGCCGTAATGTGATAGACACATATCCTCTATATTTTTATACCATTTCTCAAAAATGATTGACACTTGAGACCCGCTGTCCAATAACACAGTACAAGGGTGATCATTAATATAGGCTTGTACCAGTGAAGAGGGTCCCACTGAACCTTCAGGGAGTTGTCTACACGAATCCGGAATAGATGGTGTAGTAGAGTATACGTTTGATGTTGCAAGGGGGCAGTAAGGGACTCTACTACCCCCCTTTCCCATTTCCCAACAGCCTATCCTTGAGATGGGAAGGAAAAAAGAACGTTTGTGAACTCCACTTCTTTAGGCACTATCTAGCTATGTGGTTATTGTTCCTGCAGATAAAACACCCCTCTCTCTTTATATGTCCATCTCTATGCTCACTAACAATTGCCTTCTCCGGAATATGTTGTTTTGCTGTTTCGGTGTCAGCAACCTGTTTCAGTTTTTCCACTTCTTTAACCTGGGTAGTCAAAAGTTGAGCAATTTGTTCCCCCTGCTTCTCATTGATCTTCAGAAGCTCCTCTTCTTGCCGACTTTCCTCAGACTTCAAAGCCACAGTAGTCACTCTCTTGAAGGACTGCTCTCTAGCTGCAAGAGTGGCTTCATCTTGTTGCACTTCCTTTAATAACTGGTGGAACGAATGGGGAATCTTCCCTTTATCACTGCACCTCAGCCTTTGAGCAATAGGATCTTAGGTTAAAGCTCCTCACAATACTTGGTCTAGATGGCATTGGTCAATATTTCTTGGGTTAAGCCAACCTTTTGATATTATTCTGTGAACCAGCTTGTCTAGTCGGTAGAGATAGTCGGACATCTTCTCACCTGGATCTAGGTAGGTATTGCGGAGTTTATAAAGAAGGTCAGTGGCATCTTCTGGGGACCCAAAAGCATCTTCTAGAGCAGGCATCCTCAAACTGCGGCCCTCCCATCGCTCCCACTGTTATAGATTATATAAATGCATGATGGGAGTTGTAGTTTACCAACAGCTGGAGGGCCGCAGTTTGAGGATGCCTGTTCTAGAGCATCCATATAGTCTTGATGAGTTGCTAATGGCTTGCTCCGCCAAGCAGCTTGCACCACTTCCATAGCTGGGCCCTTCAAACTCTCCACTATTCTCTGCTTCTGTGTTGTCCCCTTTGTCTCCCCCAGGAACCCTCATAGATTGTAAGCTCTTGCGAGCCCTCAAACCTTGTGTCTCATCTGTAAGTAGCTTTCATTGTGTAATGTCTGTCTTTTGTCTGTACTTATACCCTCTACATTGTAAAGTGCTGCGGAATTTGTTGGCGCTGTCACAAGTGGCGCCGTGGTCCGGCCCGCGGGCTGCGGGCGCCCCCATGTCCTCCCCTCGGGGTCCCTGCCGGGGTCGGGTAGCGCCGCTGTCCGCAGGACGGGCTGAGGGCGCACTGGCTACATTAACTTACCTGACCGCACTCCTGTCCCATCTTCTCCTTCTGCCGGCCAAGGTGCGTGTGCTCACTCCCTAGGGCGCGCGCTCGTTCCTGCAAATTTAAAGGGTCAGCGCGCTGGTAATTGGACAATTACCGGGCGCTGACCCTATATATTGGTTTGGTCCATGGCACTTCCCTGCTGGATCCCTTGTGGCCCCCGAGCCTTAGAGAAAGTGTTCCTGTGAATCTTGATGTGTTTCCGACCTTTGCCTACATTTCTCGACTCCGAACCTTCGCTGCCTGCCCCGAACTGCCCGCCTTTCCAACTGTCCGATGAGAAACCCATGCAGGTGGATTGGGCCCACTAGTCGGAGCAAGAGCTGTCCCGCCGTCGGGCGGAAATCCTATGCCTCCACTGTGCCAGCCTGGACCATTTCCGCAGAAGCTGTCCGCTGCGTCCCCAGCGTTCGGGAAACGCTTGCACCTAGGAGAGGCGTCCCTAGGTGCTAATCCTTCCTCTCCATGATTGATGTTGCCGGTAGAGGTTACTTCTAACGCTGGTCTATCGTTCCGGGTTCCTGCCTTCCTGGACTCCGAGTCAGCCGGGAGCTTCATCCATGCTTCTCTGGTACCCCGATACCGCATGCCCGTGGTTCGGCTCGAAAAGTCTCTGCTTATTTCTTCGGTCAATGGTTAGCTCCTTAGTGACCCCATTCAGTTCATAAGCCGGCCTGTATCCCTCCGCATAGGGGTCCTGCACAAGGAGAATATCACTTTCCACGTAATGCCTTGGTCTTCCTCGGCGATCCTTTTGGGGCTTCCCTGGCTGCAACGTCATGCCCCTACGCTCGACTGGAAGACAGACGAGGTCCTGCATTGGGGACCGGAGTGCCAGGATCTCTGTCTGGTAGCACCCCGCCCGGTGTGTACCACTTCTCCACAGTCGCCTTCAAAGCATCTGCCAGGCCTACCAGCGGAGAACCAGGATTTTGTGGATATGTTCTCAGAGAAACAGGCCGAGACGCTGCCGCCCCATCGGCCCTATGACTGTCCTATAGACCTCCTCCCTAGTACCTGTCCCCCTTCGGGTTAGGGTCTACCCATTGTCCGTGCCTGAGACTCTGGCCATGTCGGCCTACATACAGGAGGATCTGCAGAAGGGCTATATACACAAGTCCTCCTCTCCAGCCGGAGCTGGGTTTTTCTTCGTGCAGAAAAAGGATGGCTCACTTCGTCTGTGTATTGACTACAGAGATCTAAACAAGATCACTGTGAAGAACCGCTACCTTCTTCAGTTGATCTCGGAGCTCTTTGACCGACTTCGGGGAGCCAAGGTGTTTTCCAAATTGGACTTGCGAGGGGCCTACAACCTCATCAGAATTCGAGAAGGGGACAAATAGAAAACGCCCTTTAATACTCGAGATGGGCATTTCAAATATCTTGTGATGCTTTTTGGGCTATGCAATGCTCCAGCTGTCTTCCAGGAATTCGTCAACGACGTCTTCAGGGACCTACTATACACCTGAGTCATAGTGTATCTGGACGATATCCTGGTCTATTCTACGGGCATTCAGACCCATCGGATACAGGTGCGCCAGGTTCTGAGACGTCTGCGCAACAACCATCTATACGCCAAGCTGCAGAAATGCTTGTTCCATCAGGCCAGCCTGACATTCCTCGGGTATGTAGTCTCAGATAAGGATCTGCAGATGGATCCTGCTAAACTCTTTGTGGTCCTGCAGTGGCCCCGACCTGTTGGTCTTCGGACAATACAGTGCTTGCTGGGTTTCGCCAACTATTGCTGGCAATTTATTCCCCACTTCTCTACACTGGTCGCTCCAATCATGGCGCTCACTAGGAAGAACGCGAATCCGAGATGTTGGCCCCTGGTGGTCGAAAAGACATTCTCCAAACTAAAGCATTTTCCTCGGCACCCATCTTGGCCCAGCCAGATCCTGAGAAGCCTTTCTCCTTGGAGGTGGATGCCTCTTCTGTGGGGGCAGGGTCGGTCCTCACACAGAAGGGTCCCAAAGGCAAAATCCTCACATTCAGATTCTTCGCCAAGATCTTTTCGCCGGCGGAGAGGAATTATGCCATTGGTGATCAGGAGCTGTTGGCCATCAAGTTAGCCCTGGAGGAATGGCGACATCTGCTGGAGGGGGCTCGTCATCCAATTGACATTTTTACTGATCACAAGAACCTCCTTTAACTTCAGACGGACCAGCATCTAAATCCTCAACAAGCCAGGTGGTCTCTCTTTTTCTCGCGTTTCGATTTCCAGATTCATTTTCGAACTGCTGAGAAAAATGTCAAGGCTAATGCCCTCTCTCGTGCCTCTGATATTGTCGGTGAAGAACCAGTATCTAAGCACATTATTTCCCCTGAATGGTTGGTCCACGTGGCTCCTGTAGACCTCCAATGTGTTCTCCCGGGCAAGACGTATATACGTCCGGCGCTCAAGAGAAGGATTCTGGAGTGGGGGCATAGTTCCCTTCTGGCCGGTCACCCTGGGGCACGGAAGACTTACACTCTTATCTCCCGACACTACTGGTGGTCAACGCTGGTACAAGACGTCAAGGATTTCATACTCTCCTGTGCCTTGTGTGCCATATGCCTGCAAGGCTCTTACTGCCGCTGGCCACTCCAGAGTCTCCTTGGACACAAATAGCCATAGATTTTATCACGGACCTTCCTTCTTCCTCAGTGAATTCTGTCATCTGGGTGGTCACGGACCGGTTCTCGAAGATGTCCCACTTCATGCCTCTGACCGGTCTTCCGTCTGCTCCAGAATTGGCTGGACACTTCTTCCAGCATATTTTTCGTCTGCATGGGTTACCCTCGCACATCATCTCCGATCGGGGAGTTCAATTTATCTCCCGATTTTGGCGTGCTCTGTGTTCTCGCTTGCAAGTCAAGTTGGACTTCTCAATGACCTATCACCCTCAGACTAATGGACAAGTGGAGAGAGTAAACCAGATTTTGGGGGAATACTTGTGTTATTTTGTGTCCGGACGTCAGGAAAACTGGGCCGAGATCCTTCCATGGGCCGAGTTCTCCTGCAATCATCGGCACTCGGTGTTTCTCAGTTCTTTATGATCTATGGCCGTCACCCTCCCCTCCCCCTGCCTATGGCTTCGGAGGTCCCTGCTGTGGATGACCAAGTTCGGGATATCAAGGCCATCTGGCAAGAGACTCGGCGTGCCCTACTCCAAGCTTCTGCTCACATGAAGTCTCAGGCTGACAAGAGGAGGAGACGTGCCCGACATTCCTCCCAGGGGACAAGGTTTTGGTTGGTTTAGTATGTGTGCCTGAAGATTCAAAGTTTTAAGTTGGGTCCTCGGTTCCTGGGTCATTTCAAAGTTCTTCAGCAGCTTAACCCGGTGACTTACAAGCTTTGCTTTCCCCTATCACTCCAGATTCCGAACGCTTTCCATGTCTCCCTTCTAAAGCCTCTGGTCTTGAACAAGTTTTCTCAGAGGAATGCTTCACCTCCCCCAGTAGCAGATTCTGCTGATGTTTTTTGAAGTAAAGGAAATCTTGGCCATGAAGACCATCAGAGGAAAGAGATTCTTCATTGTTGATTGGAAGGGCTTCGGGCCCGAAGAGAGATTGTGGGAGCCAGAGTAGAATATTTTGAACCACGATCTCGTCCGCAGATATCTTCAGCCTAAGAAGAAGGGGAGGGCTAAGGGGGGGTACTGTCACGAGCGGCTCAGTGGTCCGGCCCACGGGCCATGGGCGAACCCGTGTCCTCCTATCGGGGTCCCTGCCGGGGTCGGGTAGCACCGCTGACCGTGGGACGGGCTGCAGGCGCACTCGCTCTATTAACTTACCCGACCGCGCGCCTGTTCCGTATTCTTCCTCTGCCGGACGAGCAAATTTAAAGGGCAAGTAAATTTAAAGGGCCTGCAAATTTAAAGGGCCAGTTCGCCGGTAATTGAACAATTGCCGGGCGCTGGCCCCTATATATTGGTTTGGTCCACGGCACTTCCCTGCTGGATCTTTGTTGCCCCCGAGCCTCAGAGAAAGCGTTCCTATGAATTTTCATCTTGCCGTGTTTCCTACCTCTGCCCACGTTTCTCGACTGAACCTTCGCTGCCTGCCCCCGACCTGCCCACCTGTCCACCACTACGGTTTTAATCTCTCGACTCGGTACCTCGTTGCACCTCGGCCATCACCGCAGGCAAGTCACGTTAGGGGTAGCAACCTGGTAGGATTCCCGTCGCAGCAAGTCCATCCCGCGTTGTGGCGGGCTCTGGTAAAAACCAGGACCTACTTAGATTACGCTCCCTGGCGTGGCTGTTACCATCCCATGTGGTGGTCCAGAGGATCCAATTCCCCGGCCGTTGCAGGCGATATATAAATAAAGATTATTATTATTATTATTATTATTATTATTATTATTATTATTATTGTCAGCATTAGAGAAAACATTTTTTAAGCATAAGTACACACATTGCACTTTTTGCCCCCACAAGGAAACCAGCCCTTTTGAGATAGCCAAGTCTTCTTGCATTGTTCATCCTGAAATATACTAAGTGATAAAATATGTATGCCAAAAAATATGTATGATAAAATATGTAGCCAAGCACAATAAAACACTAGGTGATACTTTATCACCTAGTATATTTCATGATGTACAATGCAATAAGACTTGGCTATCTCAAAAGGGCTGGTTTCTCTGCGGGGGCAAAAAGTGCAATATGTCTACTTATACTTAAAAAAAAAAATTCTCTAATGCTGACAACACTAAAACTCATACTTTAGACAGATTTTTGAATTGCAATATGATTTATGCTGTATATGCTATCTATTGCAAAAAATGTCAGTTAACATATTGTCACATCAAGGGAACTACAGTGAGCCCTGTCTGCACCACAGCCCAATGGCAGCCCCCAATTGGGCAGCAGTCTCTACGCTGCTAGGAGCAGGGTTCATCAGGGGAGAGAAAGGTCAGACAGTTCAAGTCGGCAACAGAGTGGTAAAGTCAGGCCACAGATCAAAAAACTGAAGGAAAACCAGAAAACAAACCAGGGGGTCAGAACTAGAGATGGGTGAATTTCTCAAAAATTCGATTCGGTGACTTCGCCGAATTTTCCGACAAAATTTGTTTCGATCCGAATTACTTTGGGACGAATCGCATAAAAAAACAGCTATTCCAGGCTGCACAGAGCCTGCAGGGTGCTGTTTGAATGTTGTTTTCCCTTGCTTAAATTTTGCATAGGGAGCTTGGTTTGGTCTTCATACAATGTTGTGTTTTAGTATGACACGCAGATGACTGCCGGCACTCTTAGAATCGCTTCACTATAAAATTCCCTGGGCACTTAAGAGTGCAACACTGATCAAAAAACTGAAGCGGGAATGTAGCCTGATAAAGTCATGGCAGCGACAGCTGGAAAAAAACAAGCTTAGGGCTCAGGTGGCAACATCAGTGACACAGTGTGGAGGTGGAAAGGCAGTAGCCACTGCAGCATGAGGTCAGAGAGTGGCACAATGACATTCCGGAGGTGGCAAAACAGTGATAGGCCACAGAGTGGCACAATGACAACATTGTAGAGGGGCACGGCAGCAGCCACAGCAGCAGCATGAGGTCAGACAGTGGCACAATGACATTCTGGAGGTGGCAAAAACAGTAGTAGGCCACAAGAGTGGCACATGACAGAGAGTGGAGGTGATGGCAGCAGCAGCATGAGGTCAAAAGAGTGGCACAAATGACACCAGTGTGGGGGGACACGGCTCAGCCACAGCAGCAGCATGAGGTCAGACAGTGGCACAAAGACAGAGTGTGGAGGGCACGGCAGCAGCCACAGCAGCAGCATGAGGTGAGGCAGTGGCAAAATGACATTCTGGAGGGGGGCAAAACAGTAGTAGGCCACAGAGTGGCCCCATGACACCGTGTGGAGGTCATGACAGCAGCCACCGCAGCCGCATGAGGGCAGGCAGTGGCACAATGACATTCTGGAGGTGGCAAAAAAAAAGGAGAAGGCCACAGAGTGGCACAACGACAAAAGAGGTGGAGGGGACGGCAGCAGCCCACAGCAGCAGATGAAAGGTTAGGCAGTGGCCCAATGACATTCTGGAGGTGGAAAAACAGTAGTAGGCCACAGAGTGGCACAATGACAGAGAGTGGAGGTCACGGCAGCAGCATGAGGTCAGAGAGTGGCACGATGACACAGTGTGGAGGGCACGGCAACAACCGCAGCAGCAGCATAAGGTCCGGCAGTGGCACAATGACACAGTGTGGAGGGCACAGCAGCAGCCACAGCAGCAGCATGAGGTCAGACAGTGGCACAATGACTTTCCGGAGGGGGAAAACCAGGAGTAGCCCACAGAGTGGCACAATGACACAGTGTAGAGGGCACGGAAGCAGCCTCAGCAGCAGCATGAGGTCAGACAGTGGCACAATGACATTCTGGAGGTGGCAAAACAGTAGTAGGCCACAGACTGGCACAATGACAGAGAGTGGAGGTGACGGCAGCAGCAGCATGAGGTCAGAGACTGGCAAAATGACACAGTGTAGAGGGCACGGCAGCAGCCACAGCAGCAGCATGAGGTCAGACAGTGGCACAATGACATTCTGGAGGTGGAAAAACAGTAGTAGGCCACAGAGTGGCACAATGACAGAGAGTGGAGGTGAAGGCAGCAGCAGCATGAGGTCAGAGAGTGGCACAATGACAGAGACTGGAGGGCACGGCAGCAGCCACAGCAGCAGCATGAGGTCAGGCAGTGGCACCATGACATTCTGGAGGTGGCAAAAACAGGAGTAGGCCACAGAGTGGAACAATGACACAGTGTGGAGGGCATGGCAGCAGCAGCAGCAGCATGAGGTCATAGAGTGGCACAATGACAGAGTGTTGAGGTGGGTGGCAATACCAGTCCCTGGTAAAGATGGTTGGTGGCAGATTGAGAAACTGGCAGCAGATATGTGGCATCAGGCGGGTGGCGGCATCAGATTAGTGGCTGAGGCAGGTAGTTTGAACCCAGACTCATTTCTCACAGTTTGGGTGAGGCATCATGGCTGATGTAGTCTGACGCCTAAGGCATTGGTTTGTGGAAATCCTGGAAGATCCACGTCTGATTCATCTTGACAAAGGTCAGTTGTTCCACACTTCCCGTGGACAAGCAGGTTCTCCTTGGGGTAACGATGGCCTCCGCCGCACTGAACACTCTGATGCCACACTACTGGCCGGGCAGGACAGCTTCTCCACTGCAATCTCGGCAAGTTGCGGCCACACATTCAGTTTGTCTGCCCAGTAGTCCAGCGGATTTTCTAACTAGGGTGGCAGAGTGCTGTCCAAGTAGGCCACCACCTGTTGGTTCAGGGTCTGCTGACCTCCCATACCACTCTCTACATCTATACTTTGCCGCCTACTGCAAGAAGCAGGGGATATTGGCCCCATTTCTTCGCTGCAAAGTAGCTGCTGACTGTCCTCCTCAAATTGTTCATCCTCGCTATATAGTGGCGCTGAGCCCAGACCACATAGTAAATATCTGGCTGAGGGAACCGGATGGGAGAGACGCGGGTTGAGGACAGGTGAGGGCCGCTGACCCGCTCCCGGGCCATGCCAACTAAGGGTTGTGTCTGACATTCCCACCGACTCTTGGCTGGGGTTGTCAGATGTCATCTGGGAGGAAGTAGATGACCTAGTCAATCAAGAACCATTGGGTTGCTGAACAAGACACGGCCGCTTAAATGACAGCGGCAGTTGTGGCCTCACCGAGTGACCCCTGCTGCGACCTGGGCCTGGAATGTTTGTGCCTCTGCCACTCGCAGGTGAAGAGCCTGCCACCTCTCTGTCTGACATACTGTTTGTTCTAAAATGTACAGACACTGTTTGATGAAGATATCTGTATATGATAAATACACACCCTGTATTTGACTCCAAATGAACCCAGTAACAAGCTTGGTAACTAGTGTTGAGCGATTGCATTGGCTATCGAGATCGGGCGATAGTCGATAGTCGGCCACCATCGATAAGGTTTTTCGATAGTGAGCAGTTTATTATGAGCGATGACCATTAAAGTCTATGGGAGAGCAACAACACCTTCATTCTTACACCCAACAGGGCTAGAGAAGCTGGAATTAACAGCCACAACAGTCAAATGGATACCTGCTACATCTTAGGCACAACACTTAGGCTATAAAAGCCACAGAAAAAAAAGTCACACACCATTCACTATCCCTTCTTGTACCACAGCATGACCCTTAAAACCTGCATCACCACAAATTAAAAAGTGCCAGAAGGGCAGTATAGTTGAACCATTTCATTTTACTTGAACTGGACATTGAATTCTGGCCTGGAACGCAGCATTTACTCCTAAAAAACCTGCTATGACCCACAGATTAAAAGGTTGCCGGAATAAGGAGAGTCTTTCAACCACCATTTTAGTTGAACTGGACATATACTGTCCGTCCTGAGGGGGCCACAGTTGACCATTAAACCTGTCTGACCCCCAGATTAAAACGTGCCGGAAATAAAGGAGTCTTTCAACCACCATTTTAGTTGAACTGGACATTGACTATACCTGTCTGTGCCACTCAGCTTGGACCAGGGCGGAAATTACAGTGGGTGCGGTGAGAGCCCAGGCTGGCGTCCGTCATTATTAAACACGCAGGTTAAATTGCCCTGATGACGCAGCAATGGAAAACGTCGTGCTGAAGAGAGTGCGGAAGCGGTACAGAGTGAGGAACTCTGCCTTCATCAGTACACAGTCAAGACCTGGGTAGCGCTTGACCCTCCGTTTGAGTGCGGACAATTGAGCTTCACTTGGAATTACTGTGGGTTAGCGCTCCTTTCCACCCAGGGTGACCCTTTTTTCTTGGCATTCTTTTTCTCATTTTACTCAACGTGCTGGAGGAAATTGTCTCTGTAATTTGTTCCTCTGTCCGTGCTATATTTCGTCCTTGAAAAAACCTACTTGGTAAAGTTTTCCTGTACCTTTCCTTTTACAATTCAGGGGAATTTTTTTCCAGCATTTTGACATGCAATTTTTAGTATTTTAAATTCAGAAAAACTTTTTAAAATTTTTTTTGGTGGAATCCCCCATGTCTTTGTTTCTCTTTTTTTAATTGTATTAAAGGGGTTTGTCTCAAAAAGGGGATTGATAGCTATTTTTTGTCGCAAAAACAAGTCTTTTTTGCAAAATGTGCCCAAAAAACGTGTCCTCCCTTTTCCCTTTTTTCTGACACAATCACCTTGAGCCACTCTTGACAATTGGAAAAAAAAACAAAAAAAATTTTTTTTTTAATGGCCCTGTAGTTGCTGCATTTCAAAAAAAAATCCCCCCAAAAATTCAAAGCGACCTTGACCCACTTTGGAAAATTTGAAGAAAAATGTCTGTTAGAAAAAAACTTTTTTTTTAAAAAAGGACCTGTATATTGCTCTTTTCAAAGCACATGCCCCAAAAAAAATTATAAAAATGATTCTCAGCCACTGTTAAAAATTTTGGGGGAGAAATCCACTTAAAACCCAAATTTTCTGTTCCAAGGACCTTTTTATTCTGAAACCCCCGCACATGCCCCCTTTTTTAATTTCGAAATTTAAAAAGTGAGGAAATGAAAACCCTTTTTTTTAAAAATTTAAACTTGCTGTCTTTTACGTCTCTTTAAGCAAAACCCGCAAAAAAGAACTGTTGGGAAAAAAAAGAAAAAAAAATTTTCAGTAAGAAAGATCATTTTAAAAAAACATTTTTTCAAAAGGACCATTTTGTTTGGAGGGAAGTGAAAATGACCGGCAACTAATCGGGACCTGGCAATTGGGGCCACAACTCATCAGGATCCATTTCCTGATTATCTTGAGAAAGTCAAACATCCACATTATCTGTGGAAAGCCGGGGGGTTTGTCTGTAATGACTCCTCCACTGTGCTGAAAGGGCCCGCTCAGATGACGCTGGCTGCTGGCAGGACAACACCTCTAGGGTGACGAGCCCGCTGGGCCCTTCGCCATTTTGGGTACCCAGAAATTAGGGTCGGAACACATACAAAAAAATCGGTTTGAGAGCAGTAGTCGTGCCCTTTATCTTAGTGTCTTGTGTTTTGGATTTTGGGCCCTGATTGTGCGTTGGTGAGGTGGTAAAAAGTTGCGGGTCCCCCTTTTTGGCTCTGCCATTTGTGCTGCTGCCGCTACGTATTTGGGTCTATGGTCAGTCGCTGTGTTGTTCCCGTGTTTTGGGGGAAGGAAGCGACGAAAACAGATGTCTCCAGTTATCATTCAGCGGTTCCTTTTCCGATTTTTCTCTATTTGGGGGGGGGAAAGGAAAAAATGCGATTTTTTTTTGTCCCGGGGACCCAGGGGGTGGCCACCCCAGAAAATGTTGTTCTTTTTACCCTTATGCGGGGATCGTTGGAGGAAATGGGCATCCAAGCCCCTTTGTGGGATGGAGCTTGATTTCCCAAGCCTCGGGGTCGGGGGCACTAGCAAACTGTCTCCTCATCTTCCCCCTCCCCCAAATTCGCGCCAAACCTTTTTCCCCAAAGGGAGGGGGCGTCGGTAAATCGGTGTCAGGAATACCCCCCCTCCCCCTTCCTCCTCCCTCCGGCCCCACAGCTTCAAAACAGCCCCACTTGCCCGAGATGATGACCCTGAGAGTGGGCCACCTTGCAAAATTGGACCCCGAACCACTGCCCAATAAAACCGTGAAATTTTGGAAAAATGTGGGTTGTGGTTTGACGGAGAAAAGGCTCCCGTCCGCCCTTTCCCCGGCTGGCGGGACCCGTTGTTTCAGAGTGTCCATCGATCGTTCCAGAAATAAAATCACACAATGGTCTTTCTGCAAAGGGGATTTTCCCCATGGGCCATTTTGGGGTGGCTTTTCAAAACGGGGGGATGGTGCAGAGCTCTTTTTACCTGCCTCCCCCTTTTCGGGGGTCAACCCGAGGTCGCAGCTGTTGTCAGGCCATGTGTTACTTCGTTTAAAAATGCGTAATGGGATTGCGCTGCTTTCAAAAAATCGCTGGAGCATTGGAGGTTTGGGAAATTTCCCGCGTGTTGCCCCGTCAAAAAATGAAAACGGTTGACGGGGGGCCGAGCTGCACTGGGAACGTGCCGGGGGAGAAACAGGGTGCGAACGGCGGGAATGCGAACCCTTTGGTACTTTTGGGCCCCCTCGGGAAAGGGAGTTTCCCGACCCGGGTAGCTTTTTTAGAAAATTTTTGGCGACAAGGTTTTGACATGTTTCCAAAGGGAAAAGGGGTGTGCTCCCCGCCTTTCCCATTTAAGGGGGCCAGCAGATTTCGCCCCGTTATCGCCCCAAACCCCTTTCCTGGCCAAGGGTTTTTGTCCCCAGCCGGCTCGGTCTCGTTTGGGGGGCCCTCCCAAGCTCCTGACCTGTGTGTTGGGACGGTCTCCAAAAAAAGTTAATTTTAAATCGGGCCCGGGTTTTTTTGGGCAAGTGGTGCCACCAAAAAGGGCCCTTGGGGGGGAAAAAACCCTGCACCATCCCTGGGGGTTTTTAGAGGGGTGGCCGAGCCTGAGGCCACCCTCCCCCCAAGGGGGCATTTTCCCCCCCAGTCACCCGTGAGCTGTCCCCGAGTTTTTGCGGGCCCCTTTGGGCCCTGGGTTATGTCCATGTGTGGTTTGGTTTAGATGGACTTTTTTGGCCCCCAGGTGCAGACAACGCGCTTGAAATTTTTTGTTGGGCACGTGGTGGAGGCAGGGACGGCTTTTTGGAAAGAAATGCCTGTCGGATTGGTATTGGGGGGAGGCAAAGGGCCTTAAGTGGCGGAACCATCTGTGTCCCCAGGCGGGAAAAAGGGAAAAATTTCCAAGGCCAAAAGCCCGGCAATGCCGACTTTTAGGCTTTTGGCTTTGGGATGGTTTGGGTTTTAAAAAGTTTTTTGCTCCCAAAAAACCCGGGAAGGGCGAAGGCTGGTGCTAGACTGGCCCCTGTAC
>JAODAL010035818.1:0-42483 GCA_025379985.1 Phyllomedusa bahiana
GGTGGTGGGGGAGAATTGTATGTGGGTGGAGGGGGATATTGTATGTGGGGGGGATATTGTATGTGGGTGGAGGGGGATATTGTATGTGGGCTATTGGAGGGGGATATTGTATGTGGGCTATTGGAGGGGAATATTGTATGTGGGCTATTGGAGGGGGATATTGTATGTGGGCTATTGGAGGGGAATATTGTATGTGGGCTATTGGAGGGGGATATTGTATGTGGGCTATTGGAGGGGATATTGTATGTGGGCTATTGGAGGGGGATATTGTATGTGGGCTATTGGAGGGGGATATTGTATGTGGGTGGAGGGGGATATTGTATGTGGGTGGAGGGGCATATTGTATGTGGGTGGAGGGGCATATTGTATGTGGGTGGAGGGGGATATTGTATGTGAGTGGAGGATATTGTATGTGAGTGGAGGATATTGTATGTGGGTGGAGGGGGATATTGTATGTGGGTGGAGGAGGATATTGTATGTGGGTGGTAGGTGGATATTGTATCTGGGTGGAGGGGGATATTGTATGTGGGTAGGGGGATATTGTATGTGGGTGGAGGGGGATATTATTTGGGGTGGAGGGGGATATTGTATGTGGGTGGAGGGGGATATGGATGGAGCCTACTTGCCCTGTGTCTATGATATGTTAGACTGTGACATATGTGTGACTCTCTTGCTATTGTACTACACATTACAGTTCTGTTTTGCACACTGTATTATGTGGTAAAATGGGCGCATTTATGTCCGAGAGGCCGGTAATATTTTCATGTAGAGTAGGGTGGGCCCCCGAAGATCAACTCCCCTGTGGGCCCCAGACCCCCCAGTCCGACACTGTCTAAAGGGTTAAACAATGCGGCATGGTACCGGCACCATCCCGGGCTGTAACCATCTAATTGCAGCTAACACCCGCTGCAATCCCGCTACAAAGCCCTTTAACGACTCTAAGGACGTACTCTTACGGGTGAATGGAGCTTTTGACTGCACCATATAATGTACTGGGAAACTAAAAAAAAAAATTTAGAAATGTGAAAAAAGCAAAATTGCACCATATTTGTGAGGGTTTCATTTCCATGGAGTTCACTTATCTGTAAAATGACATTATCTGTACTCTGCAGGTCAGTATATTTCCGATGTTACCAAATGTGTAGACTTTTATTATGGTCTATATTTTAAATTTGCGCTGCAGCGCCCTTTTCTGTAACCAATAACTTTTTAATTTTTTTCCATCTATGGGCCAAAGTGTGTGTTTGTTTTCTTGCGGGCTACAGTGTAGTTTTTAATGGTACAATTTTGGGATACACAATACTTTTTTGGGCATGTGATGTGACCAAATTAGCACATTTTTTTTTCTTCTACAGTGTTTACCGTATGGGATAAATTATGTTAATAGATTTGACTTTTATGGATGCGGTGATGCCAATTATGTGTAATTTTCTTTTTATTTGTAAAGTGGTAAAGCGGTGTGTTTTGAAGTTTTAATTTTTTTTAATTAAAACCTTTTATTTTCCACTTGTACATGTAGTCTGCATATGGTACAATCATTTGTACATTGAGATTGTTCAGCACCCCACAATCTCATCGCAGGAGAAAGGGGCAGTCAGTAAAAAGAATGGTGCGCAACCAGCACCTGCGTATGGTGATCTGCAAATGCTGCTCTATATTGCCTTAGCGACTATAAGACATATGTTCATTTTCGCTAAGGGGTTAATAAAAATCTGAATAGCCAGCATAGAAACACACATTGGGCCTCACTGAGCAAAACTGTCCTGGTTGCCATAAGAGTCAATCAGAGCTCAGCTTTTATTTTTGAAATTGGTCCAAAAAAATAAAAGCTGAGCTATTTTTTTCTGATATGGGCAGCAAATTTGTTTTTAAGCTTCAACATTTTTGATAAATAAGTACCGTTAAGTAGAATGTACAGAAGCCTAACATGGAATCTGTATCCTCAAATTCTGTAGGTCTAGAGCGGAGTGTCAAACTAATTTTCCTTGATGGCCACATCAGCATTATGGTTTCCTTTAGAGGGCCATGGTGCATCATATGGTCGGTAAAAGGCCAAGATGTCCTTCAAGGTTGTATAATTGCCAATACCTTCCACCTCATAGCACCGAGCTTCCAACCTTGGAGAGTGGATAGAGTGCCTGGGTAAGGCTGCCAGAGCTGTGCCAGTTGCTAAAAAGAGCGGTGTGGAGTTGCGCACTGGAGCTCTAAATCTAAGATGGTGCTCACTACCTGTGATGGTTCTGCTGCCTCTGGCAAACATTTGCTGCATTCTCTAAAAAAGTGGAGAGCCAGTCCTTCTGTGTCTGGACCTTGTCCCTCCTTACTGTGTTTAAGGTCTTGAGAGTCATGTAAAATGCAGATTTATCCTGCAAGCTTTAGGTTTGAAATGTGTAACCTAGAGACATGGGCATCATTTGAAACAATGACTTGTTGTCTAAATACACAATATAAGGGGTTCTTTCACTCGAGTTTCAGTATATAATACACATGTTTATTCCCAAAATCAGCATGGATTCAACCTGGAATCATTGTCCTATTATCTCTAATTGAAATCAGTAAAAAAAGGTGTGTGGCACTCTCGGGCAATCACTACTGATTTCGGTGCTAGTTGATGGGTTTGGTATTCCCATAGATTTCAAGGTAGAAGATATCAACAGCACTCAAAAGTTATGCAATGCTTAAATACGTGTTTTATTTACAAGAGTGGTGCTCCATACAGAAGATGCAAGAAAAATGTGACAGGAAATGACGTTTCGGTCTGTCAAGACCTTTCTCAAATCGTCACTAAAAATAGAAATAATGTAAATATATATATTAGATACAATTACAAAAAGAAAACAAACATGTGACCATACAATATATACAGCATACATAGATATGGGCCATAAAAATGGTTGCAGGAGCTTACAGAAGTTTGGTCCCTAATAGGATGATGAAAATGAGCCTACATACATATATACACATAGATGTGGGAAAATAGTTTCTGGTACAAAGCTATCAAAGTATAGGGTAACAAGTAAAAAGAGTGGGGAAAAAAAGGGGGGGGGGGACAATGGGATATAAAACATAAAAATGGAGTACAAAACATAATAATGGATAACAGACAACAGGCAACCTATAACTCCTATTAAACCCTACTGCAGGTAATTACCTAGAGGGAGAAGATACAGTAAAGGAGGGAAAAGGCAGTAATAGGGAGTATATAGCAATGCTTACCAATGAGGTAATATACAGGAGTGTATAGAGAAAGCGGCCACAGCCGCTGGGCAAGACAGGAGCGCTGGCAGACTCGTGGACGCCAGCGTCCTGATGTAGCCGTGAGCGCGCCCTTGTGAATTAGCGGCGCATGCACGCTGGGCGCAGCGTCCGAATGTAGCACAGCCGCACTGCGGCGCCCGTGTCGAGAACCCGCGCACACGCACCACGAGCGCCGACGGGAACCGGCGCAGGCACACAGCGGCGCCCGCATCGGAGAACTGCGCACACGCACAGCGCCCGGCGCCGGAACCCGGCACAGACGCATAGAGAACACTGTTGTGTTGTGCATAAATGGAAGAGAGGGCAATGTGATAAATATAGGAGGAATAGAGGAAACTGTAGTATAGAGTATATAAC
Source organism: Phyllomedusa bahiana (assembly GCA_025379985.1). Lineage (NCBI taxonomy): Eukaryota > Metazoa > Chordata > Amphibia > Anura > Hylidae > Phyllomedusa > Phyllomedusa bahiana. The sequence continues at coordinate 3,616 of JAODAL010035818.1, forward strand.
GAATGGGATAGAATATTTAAAATTGAGGGACTAGAGATCTATGTGAACATAAATGTAAAATGGAAAAAAGTTACTGTATAATGTGAAAGGAGATTAAGAGAAAAAGGGGGGAAAAGAAATGCATAAAAATATGTATGAGTTTTGATATGCGGAAACAGAGGAAGAGAGGAAAAAGAAGTAAAGAGAGAAAGTGGGGGAGAAGTAGGAGAAGGAAGAGGAAAAACGAGGAGAGAAAAAAAGAGAGAGAGAGAGAGAGAGAGAGAGAGAGAGGGGACAATGAAAAGGGGCAACATAATCTCACCCTGATGTAGACCCTGGTATTTTATCGAAGCTGTGGAAGAAAAAAAGAAAGAAAGGTTATATCTAGAGATGGGCGAATTGATTCCAAAGAAGTGGAATTCGTTTAGAATTTCAGGAAAACTTTGGTTCTCTAAACGAAGTCGAAGTTTGGGGTACTTTGCATGAACGAAGTGTGCCTATGATTGATAAAATGACTGCGAGCACATGGCGTTACATGGGGCAAAGCACTCTGGGAGGAAGAAGGGCATAGCCTGCATGACATGTGCAGAGATGAAGCATCAGAGACCGGCGGGAATCTGTGAGTCACCGCACTATAAAAGTCCGGGCGCGACGCCGGGAGCTCATACCGCTCTCACTGTACTGATCAGGGAAGGTGCTGCCGCGGCTGCTTGTAATAGCTCTTACTGAAGAATTGATTTTTATACAGCGATTTTTGTGGGGTGTCTCAGCTTGTCTCAGAGACTGCTTCTCTTAATGTTCTATTTCTGATTTTTTGGGGTATTGGATCTGAAGTCCAGTGTGCGTCCACTGCAGCTGCATATACATTTTAATGCTATCTGCTCACAGCACATTGAATATCCAAGGGTGATCTAAGCCTGTTCCTGTTGTATTCATTTAAAGAAACAGCGTTTTTACAATACAAATACCACTTCATTTTTGGCTGCTCAATTCTTTTGCGCAATTTACATCCAGGGGTTAATTAAGCGTTGTTTTTCTGCTGTGGTGACTCCAAGAAACCGTCTTTTTCACCACCAAAAAATACAATTTTCCTGTAGCATAATTCACAAGCGAAGGTTAATTACAATTTTTTCTCTTGTTGTGTAGCGTAAAAAATACGCCATTGTAACACGCTACAAAGCTAGTAGTTTGTGGCTGCTCAATTCTTTTGCGCAATTTACATCCAGGGGTTAATTAAGCGTTGTTTTTCTGCTGTGGTGACTCCAAGAAACCGTCTTTTTCACCGCCAAAAAATAAAATTTTCCTGTAGCATAATTCACAAGCGAAGGTTAATTACAATTTTTTCTCTTGTTGTGTAGCATAAAAAATACGCCATTGTAACACGCTACAAAGCTAGTAGTTTGTGGCTGCTCAATTCTTTTGCGCAATTTACATCGGGGGTTTAAATTTAAATTTTTTTTTTTTTGCTGTGGTGACTCAAGAAAACCGTTTTTTCACCGCCAAAAAAAAAAATTTTTCCTGTAGTTTAATTCACAGCAAAGGGTTTTAATTACAATTTTTCTCTTGTTGTGTAGCGTAAAAATTACCCATTAAAACACGCTACAAAGCTGTAGTTTGTGCAATTTATATCCAGGGGTTTTTAAGCGTTGTTTTTCTGTTGTGACCCCAAAAAAACCGTCTTTTTTATTACCCGAATACATTTCAGTACGTGTTTTTTCATTTTGGGCGGGCCCCAGCTTTGTTGATAGATCTACTTTGCAGTTAAATTTGAATACGAAATTTTGTAGTCACCCAGGGAATTGATAGGTCCCAAAAATACCTTTTTTATCCGAATACATTTCAGTAGTGTTTTTTCACTTTGGCTCAGTAAAAAAGGTTTGTTGATAGATCTACGCGTTAAATTTGAACCCAGCAATTTTTTTTTGTTTGAGGGTTTTGGGAAAATAGCTGTGTTTTTCCCCGTTTTTTAAAAGAGATTTCCAAAACTTTCCTCCCCTTCTCAAATTTTTTATTTTGAACAGGGAGCGAAATTCAGGTGGAAACGAGAAAAGAGGGGGTGGACATGGAGGTAGAGGTACGAGAGAAGGTGTCCTTTAGTTGGGAAACCGCATGCCGCGGTCGTCAGTTGCAGGCCTGGGGCCCGTCATCGTGGGTCAGGGCCCTGTAAATTCCCAGTAACAAAACAGCGTCGCCAATCTGTCCTTCAGTGGTTAATGCAACCTGCACCCGTAGATTTCCTCCTATACTCCGCCCGGGCCCACAAATGTTGTCATCGAATCACCAGCATCCGCCACATAAGCAGCCCAAATGTCAACTGTGTCCCACCCTGTGGAAAAATCCATTTTCTAAAGACCTTTGTGAAAAAATGCGGTTGGGGTCAGAAGGCATTTTAAAAGATAAAAGGGGGCCCAAAAAGGTGATTTTTCTGCTCTGACGCCAGTTACTGATGCCATCAGAAGGAAAAAGGGATGCCGGTCAATCGGCAAAAACCCCTGGGGGTCGGCAAGGCCTTGCGCCCCCTCTTGTGTAGCCCGCAGCCCCTGGATGCAGAATGTCAGGACGACGAAGTCCCCTTGTTGATGATGAGGATGAGACTTTGCGGCCCCAACGTGGTCTTTTCAGCAGAATTTGCTTGCGAGCGCTTCATCCGGAGGGGGAAGACGATGGGTTAGTGTCAGTACGGGTTCTCCCCAAAAAAAAGGGGAGGGCGGTCGCAGAAGTCCATGATATGATTCCGCCGCCACGGTCAGCGAAAACCCGCCCCTGTTTATCCCCGTCAAAAAGGCCAGGACCTCTAAAGGGGGGGGCCCTTTTTTGAGAAAACCCTTGATTCCCAGCGATTTTTCATATGCCCCCTCCCCTTTCCCGAAAAACGCAAAAAGTAGAGGCAAGAACCTTGGTGGTTAACCACCCCCAAAACATGTCTAGTCACATGCAGCGAATGCATGGTGAAATGGAGGAAAAAATTGGCCAAAAAAGGCCCAGCGAGCTGGGCCCCAACACTGTCACCCCTCTGTCTCTGCCTCTCCTCCGCCACCACAAGTTTCCCCAGTGCCCATGTCTCTCGAGTCATGATCGGGGATCAGCTCGCTTCAGCCCCCACCGTCGCCCGAGTACCCCCAGAACCGTGACCCTCCTACCCCCTTTTCTCCCCCCGCCAGTTTGATGACCGCATGCGTACAGCGGCCGTCTGCAGCCCGCCTTTGTTTCCAGGTTTTGGGGCGAAGAAAACACTTTAACCCCAAAAAATCCCAAAGCCAAAAAACCCGAATGTCGGCTTTGGGCCTTTGGAAATGTTGCCTTTCCCTCTGGTGGACAAGTGGGGTTTTTCCCCCAAGTTTGGCCCCGCTGCCCCCAATACCAGATGTGAGAGGCTTCTTTGCCCGAAAAAAGCCGTCCCCCGCCCCGGCCAGCCCGTGTATCTAAAATTTTAAAGCGCGTTGTCGCTCTGTGGGCCCGGAAAAAAATCCATTGACCCCCGACACATGGCCTAGTAAGACGGCCCCAAAGGCGTTTATTCTGTGACAGCTCACTGGGTGAGTGGGTGGTTCTCTGGGGGGGTGACGGTGGGCCCCCAGGCTCGGCGCAGCTCTTCAAAACCGCAGGGATGGTCGGGTTTTTCCCCCAAGGTCCTTGGTGGGGTCACGTGCCCAGAGAAACCCCGGCCGTGTTGAAATTAAATTGTCTTGGAGACCGTCCAACACGGTCAGGAGTGTGGGACGGCTCTCCGCAACGAGACCGAGCGCTGGTGGGTGCCAAAAACTTGGCCCGGCAAGGGTGTGCGATTGGGCGAAAAACTGTTGGCGGCCCTTAAGATCGGTGGCTGGAGCACATCCCCTTTTGGAATGTCATGAACCCTTTTGTCCAGAAATTTCTAAAAAGTACCCCGGTCGGACGCCTGCGAGGGAAGGCTCGAAGTCTAAAATTCGACTTCCGCCGTTTCGCACCTGCTTTGTCCCACGGGGGCGTTGCGCGTAGTCGGCCTCCCCCTCAACCCTCTCATTGTTTACGTGGCAAAAACGTGAAATTTTCCCCCTCCACATGCTCCAGCGATTGTGGCAGCAGCGCAATGCCCTTACGCAGTACGAAGTGGGAAAATGGTCTGCAAGCAGCGGTTTTCGGACCTCGGGGTGTTGAGCCCACCGAGAGTGGGCAGGTGAAAGAGCTCTGCACCTCCTTTCCAGTTTTGAAGAAGCCCCCAAAAAAGGTCAGTGCGGAAATGCCTTGTCAGCTGAGTTTGTGGGTGTCTTATTTGGGAAAGTCGTTTTTGGGCACTTGAAACAACAGGTCCCCCCCAGGAAAAAGGAGAAAGACGGACACAGATGCGGAACGGGCCTTTTTGTCGTCAAATCCACAAGGCCCAAAAAGTTTCCAATTTATCGGTCTTCATTAGGCAGTGGTTCGGGGTCCAGGGATGTGCAAGGTGGGCATCAGTTAGGGTGATATCTCGGGCAAGTAGGGCTGTGTTTAAGGTGCAGGGGGAGCGGAGGAGGAGGAGGTATTCCCAGACACCAAATTTTCCGACGTCCCCGCCCTTGGAAAGAGGTTTTTCGTGAATTTGAGGCGGAGGAGGAAGATGAGGAAAATCAGTTTTCTAGTCCCTCGACCCAGAGGCTTGGGAAATCAAGGCTCCATCTCTCAATGAGTGCTTGGATGTCCATTTCCTCCAATGACTCGTTAAGGCCATCAAAATGAACAACAGTTACGGGGACCATCCTCCTGGTCCCCGGTACAAAAAAAAAATCAGACTTTCCTTTCCCCCCACCCAAATAGGAGTAAAATGCGGAAATGGAGACCTTGCTGATTGATCCCAACTGGAGACATTGTTTCTCTGCTTCCCCGTTCCAAAAGTATGGTGGAACAAAAATCAGCGACGTGAAGCGTAGAGTGCCAAGCAGCCGTAGCGGCAGCGCAGGCAAGGTGGCAGAAGCCTAATGGGTGCCTCTGGCAAACTTTATTTTCCCCCTCACCAACGATCAATGCAAGACACACATACAAACAAGGGGACCCGCTTAAGATCTGGTGCAGACTATCTGCGTCTCAACCCGATGTTTTTGTATGTTCCGGCCCAATAGACTTAGGGTATAAAATGGACGATGGCCCGAGCTCGTCGCCACGCCATGAGGTGTTGTTTTCCCCGCAGCCGCATCATATCTGACGGACCTTCGACAGCTGGAGGAGTTTACAGACAAAGCTCCGTTTCCACAGATTGTGGTCATTTTACTTTCATCAAGATGAATCAGGGGATGGATCTTGATGATGTTGTGGGGCCCCCCAATTTCCGAGGTCACCGATTAGTTGCCCGGTTATTCCTTTCCCTCTTCAAACAGAAATTGTCCTTTGAAATTTTTTTAAATGATCATTTCTTTCTGCAATTTTATTCTCTTTTTCCCAAAAAGTTCATTTTGCGGTTTTGCTGTGAGGAGAGTAAAAGAAGCAAAAGGTTTTTATGAAAAACTATTCCATTTACTCCTTTTTTCTTTTGAAGTTTTCGCATTGTCAATGGTTTTGAGGTCATGTTCTGTGAGATACAGCTATAATTTGGTATTTGGAACAGAAATGTGCTTTTAAGTGGCATTTTTCCTCCAATTTTTAATAGTGGCTGAGAAAAATATTTATAATTTTTTGGGGTCATGTTGCTGATGAGATACCAGCTATAATTATTGTCCTTTGGAAACAGATATGTGGCTTATAAGTGGAATTTTCTCCTCACAATTGTTAATTAGTGGCTGAGAAGTCCATATTTAGAATTTTTTGGGGTCTTGTAGCTGTGAGAGGATACAGCAATAATCATGGTCATTTGTAACAGATAATGTGGCTTCTAAAGTGGCATTTCTCCCTCACAATTTTTAACAGTGGCTTAGAAGGACTTTTTTTATAATTGTTTTGGGTCATGCTGCTTTGAATAAATGCTGCAATTACTACAGGTCCTATTATAAAATATTTTTGTTTCTAACAGACAATTATTTGTTTCAAATTGACCAAAGTGGCTCTCAAGGGTCATGCTTTGAATTTTTGGGGGCATTTTTGCTGTGGCATGCGTATTACTACTAGGTCTATTCTAAAAATTGTTGTTTCAACAGACATTTTGTTTCTACAATTGAACCCAAAGTGGCTCAAGGGTAATGCTTTGAATTTTTGGGGGCATTTTGCTGTGGACATGCCAGCATATACTAAGGTTCCTATTCTAAAAAAAATGTTGTTTTAACAGACTTTTGTTATTCACATTTGTCAAGAGTGGCTCAAGGGTGATGGTGCTGTAAGAAACAGGAATAGGTAGGACACTGGTTATGGGACACTTATTGCAAAAATGGACTTGTTTTTACAAGATCTTTAACATAGCTATTAATCCTGTTATTGAGAACCAATCATTTTAATACAATGATTCCATCCTATTTTAAAAATGTGTTTTCTAGAATTAAAGTACTAAAAAACTTGCATGTACAAAATAGCTCGTTAAAAAATTCCTCTGAATTGTACATGGGAAGGTACAGGGAAAATCTTGACCAGATTGTAGGTTATTCAGAGGACATGGTGTTATGGAGCACGGACAGGTGATCAAAGTTCAGAGACCATTTCCTACAGCACGTTGAGTAAAATGAGGAAAAAATGGAATGCCAAGATAAGGGCACACTGGGTGTTGTAAACAGGGAGCGTTAACCACCAGTAGTTCCAAGGTGAAGCTCAATTGGTCCAACATCTTACGGGAGGGGCGGCAGCGCTACCCAGGTATTGACTGTGTACAGAGGAGGGAAAGGGCTGGGAGTTCTCACACTTCCGCTTTCCGCACTCTGTTCAGCACGACAGTTTTCGTTTTGCTGCGTCATAGGGCATTTGAACCTGCGTGTTTAATAAGATGACGGAACGCCTGCCTAGGGCTTTCACGCACCCACTGCTAACTCGGACCCTGGGTACATGCTGTGGCCAGGACAGGTATAGTCAATGTCCAAGTGAAACTAAAACTGTGTGGTTGAAAGTCTCCTTTTTCGGTCACTTTTTTAAATGTGGGGGTCATGGGGGTATGGATGGGTTGATTTTTTTTTTTTTTAAAGGTTTTTTTTTATATTTTTTGGTTTTTTGGTTTATTTCTGTTGTTTAGTTGGGTCGTTTTTGTGTTGAGGGCTCATGCTGTGGCCCACCAGGACAGGTATAGTCAATGTCCAGTTCAAAACTAAAATAGGTGGTTGGATGTTTGAAAGGAACTCCTTTTTCCGGCTCTTTTAACTGTGGGGGTCATGCAAGGTTTGGGGCTCATGCTGTGGCCAGGACCGGGTATAGTCAATGTTCCGTTGAAAACTAAAATGGTGGTTGAAAGACTCCTTTTTCGGCACTTTTATAATTGTGGGGGTTCATGCAGCGTTTGGGGATCATGCTGTGGCCCAGGACAGGTATAGTCAATGTCAGTGTGAAACGAAATTGGTGGTGGGAAAGACTCCTTTTTTCCGGGCACTTTTTAAATGTGGGGTTCATGCAGGGTTTGGACGCTACATGCTGTGTGCCCAGGACAGTTATAGTCAATGTCCAGTGAAACTATAATGGTGGTTTTTGTAAGAGCTTTTTCCGGGCACTTTTTAAATGAGGGGGTCATGCAGGTTTGGGGCTCATTGCTGTGGCCCAGGACAGGTTTATATGGTCAATGTCCAGTTGAAACTAAAATTGGTGGTTGAAAAGACTCCTTTTTCCGGCACTTTTTTTAAATGTGGGGGGTCATGAAGCGTTTAGGGGATCATGCTGTGGCACTGGCAGGTTATAGTCAAAATGTCAAGTGAAAAACAAAAAATGGTGGTTTGAAAAGCTCCTTTTTCCACGGGCACGCTCTTTTTAACATGTGGGGAAGGGGGGGTCATTGCTGGTTGGGGATCATGCTGCGTTCAGGACAGGGTTTATTCAATGTACCAGTTCAAGTAACATGATTAGTTCAAATCTTACTGCATTCTGGCACCTTTTTAATTTTTTTGGGTGATGCAGTTGGGTTTACGGGTCAGGCTGTGGTTCATGACATGGATTGTAAATGGTCTGTGAATTGTTTTCTGTGCACTATTTATAACCTTAGTGTGTTGCATAAGATGTAGCACGTATCCATTTGACTGTCTGTGGATGTTAAATTTCAGCTTCTCCAGCTTGTTTGGGTTATGTTTTAATAATGAAGGTGTTGTTGCTATCCCTTACATAGGACTTTATTGGTCCATCGCGCATTAAATCGATGCTCACTATCGAAAAACTTATCGATAGCGGCCCGACTATCGTCTATCGATTCGATCTCGATAGCCTAAGCAATCAGCTCCACACTACTCCTTAGCTTTCTGCTGCTCCACTTCCAGGATAGCAGACACGCCTGCTGTACACCTGCAGGCCAGAGCTTTTATAGGGATCCAGAAGAAGACTGTCCAAAACCCTGGCTGGAACACGGGGGGTATTAGACACCCAACCAACACTTTGTCTACCCCGGATAAGAGCCGACAAGAATAACCAAAAAAACGTTCTGCCAACACTCTAGGTGTGGCTTATGACAATACATATGGCTGGCTTTCCTATTCTACCATTGTATACATATTCCATTGACTATAATACTCAGTTAAGTCCTCTCTACTCAGGGGTCTGGAACTAACCTTCAGAACCACCAATACAGCCACAGTACTATAAAGGCTTCCCTCAAACCATTGGGGGCTAGAGCTCTCTCCTCAGCTCTTCTGCTGCTTCAGTTCCAAGTAGCAGACCATGTCCCCAGTACACCTGCAGGCCCAGGCCTTTTATAGGAAGCCAGAGAACCTGGTCAACAAAACCTAGCTGGAAACAAGGGGAGTAGACACATACCCGACACGTTGTCTACTCCCGATAAAAGCCAACCTAGAATAACCAAAATAAACATCTGCCAACCACCTAGTGTGGCTGACAATACATATGGCTGGCTCCTATCCCACCATATGTATACATATTCCACTGACTATACACACACAGTCCCTCTCTACTCAGGGGTCTGGAACTAACCTCCAGGACCACTAATACAGCCACAATACTGTACGGGCTACCCTCAAGCCTTTGGGGCCAGAGCTCTCTCCTCAGCTCTTTTGCTGCTCCACTTCCAGGTAGCAGACCATGCCCCCTGTACACCTGCAGGCCCAGGCCTTTTATAGGAATCCAGAGACCTGTCCAAAACCTGGCCTTGAACACGGGGAGTAGACACCCACCCGACACGTTGTCTATTCCCGAAAAGAGCCGACCCAGAACAAACCAAATAAACGTCTGCCAACGACTTAGTGTGGCTGACAATACATATGGCGGGCTCCTATCCCCACCATATTTTATACATATTCCACTGACTATACACACACAGTCCCTCTCTACTCAGGGGTCTGGAACTAACCTTCAGAACCACCAATACAGCCACAGTACTATAAATGCTTCCCTCAAGGCTTTGGTGGCTTTAGTTCTCTCCTCAGCTATACTTCTGCTTTAGTTCCTAGTAGCTTTCTACGTCCCCTGTACACCTGCAGGCCCAGGCCTTTTATAGAAATCCAGAGACCTGTCCAAAACCTGGCCTGGAACACGGGGAGTAGACACCTACCCGACACGTTGTCTACTCCCGATAAAAGCCGACCTAGAATAACCAAAATAAACGACTGCTAACCACTTAGTGTGGCTGACAATACATATGGCTGGCTCCTATCCCACCATATGTATACATATTCCACTGACTATACACACACAGTCCCTCTCTACTCAGGGGTCTGGAACTAACCTCCAGGACCACTAATACAGCCACAATACTGTACGGGCTTCCCTCAAGCCTTTGGGGGCCAGAGCTCTCTCCTCAGCTCTTTTGCTGCTCCACTTCCAGGTAGCAGACCACGCCCCCTGTACACCTGCAGGCCCAGGCCTTTTATAGGAATCCAGAGACCTGTCCAAAACCTGGCCTGGAACACGGGGATTAGACACCCAACCGACACGTTGTCTACTCCCGATAAGAGCCGACCCAGAACAAACCAAATAAATGTCTGCCAACCACTTAGTGTGGCTGACAATACATATGGCGGGCTCCCATCCCACCATATGTATACATATTCCACTGACTATACACACACAGTCCCTCTCTACTCAGGGGTCTGGAACTAACCTCCAGAACCACCAATACAGCCACAGTACTGTAAGCCTCAGCTCTTCTGCTGCTCCATTTCCAGGTAGGACTACAAAATAGTCATCTAAATAGTCACGTCTGCTTTACAGGAGCCCTTGAAACATGTGCTATGAGGGCACATTGATGTGCCGTAATAGGAGGTTTTTCACAGAAGGAGTCGGCATGACTTTGCATTTGCTACATGTTAAGTCAATTTGTATTGGATGCTTTCCAGATATTTTCCTTCTCACTGTGCATCAGCAGAATGTAACGTCTTTACAACTTTCTAAAGTCTTGTATAACTATAAATAACGGGGAAAAGAAGATCCAGTGTCTTCCCAGTACATTACATGGTGCAGTCAATGGCAGCATTCAAAAGACATCTTGTTTTGCAAGCATCAAGTCCTCATATGTGTATAAAAATAAAAAGAGTTCTGGATCTTAGAAGAGGGGAGGAAAAAACAAACGTGACAAAAAAAAAAAAAAAATCATTACAGCATTAAGGGGTTAATTAAACCGAAAAAAAAAGTCCAGTTAATTACTAGTACATTTACATACAGTGAAAATAGTACATTTTTATAGATGCAAGAGTTCAAAGTCATCTCTAAAGTTTACACGAAAGTGGGAAGGTCCTAAAATGCAAACAAACAACAAGGGACAAAAACACAGTATCAGTATAATGATTAGATGTAATGTGACTCCAGAACAAAGTATAAACAACCATGATAGTAAAAAAGTGTTAGGCGCAGCGTTCGCCACTTTCAGCTGCGCCCCGCATTAAGGGGTAGGCAATGGGCGCGGTGTGGGCGCGCTGTAGGCGTTCCGGGGTGGGACGCGGCACGCTCGAAAACTCCGAGGCATGTACGATCGCGGCTTGCCAAAGCGCGGCGCAATGCAGTGCTCGCCAGCTCCGACAAGCAGACCTAGTTTATTTTGGTCTAAATGCTCCGGCGGAGGCGAAGTGAAGCGAGAACGGAACACGCGAGGAAGCATACAGAAGATCGCAAGAGAAATCTCGGCGCTCCGCTCCGTGCGGCATGGAGCATGATTCCGAAAAAAATCGCATTTATAAAGGCGTAAAACATTGTCAGAAAAGAGCTGAAACCTCAAAAATAAAAAATACATAAAAAAAATCACTTTCCAAAAATCTAGAACGGCACAACATCAGGAATTAGGATATTGGAAATTGCCGGAAGAATACAGTAATTCAAATTCTGAAAGCTATTCTCATTGGTCGGCATAAACCAGCCAATCAGAATAGGAGCGACAGTGAACCATTAAAACCTATGGAGAAATATTGACCAATCAGAATCAAAGGCGGGAGAGTTCAAAATACAGTAAAAATACAGAAAAGAGCTGATTGGTTAAGCTAGCGGGGGCTTGGCTATCTCAGCCAATCAGAATAGGAGCGACAGGGACCCATTCTAACCTATGGAGAAATATTGACCAATCATATTCAAAGGCGGGACAGTTCAAAATACAGTAAAAAGGCAGAAATGAGCTGATTGGTTTAAGCGGCGGGTGCTCGTCCAGCTTAGCCAATCAGAGCGCGAGCTACTTTCTCATAGAGTTCTATGGGGAAAAGAAATTCTGAGCGAGCTCTGTGATTGGCTAACTTAAAAGAGGCGCCATTATTTGGACCAATAGGAGAGCGAGCGACGCTCCTATGGGTTTTCTAATGCAATCTGAAATCAAACTGTACATGGCAGAAATCAAATGATAATACTGCCGAAGTTGTCCCGATGTGTATATAAAACGAATAGTAATATGGGGGTAACGAAAAAAAAATATTAAATCAATAAAATCATGTTTATTTCTTTATTTTCGTTAGCCAAGGAGCAATAGTATGGGTGCACGAAAATAAAGAAATAAACATGATTTTATTGAATTAATATTTTTTTTTTCGTTACCCCCATATTATTATTCGTTTTATATACACATCGGTACAACTTCTGTAGTATTATCATTTGATTTCGGCCATGAACAGTTTTATTTCAGATTGCATTAGAAAACCCAAAGGAGCGTCGCTCGCTCTCCCATTGGTCCAAATAACCGCGCCTCTTTTAACTTAGCCAATCACGAACAGAGCTCGCTCGGAATTTCTTTTCCCCATAGAACTCTATGAGAAAGTAGCTCGCGCTCTGATTGGCTAAGCTGGACGAGCCCCCGCCGCTTCAACCAATCAGCTCGTTTCTGCCTTTTTACTGTATTTAGAACTGTCCCGCCTTTGATTCTGATTGGTCAATATTTCTCCATAGGTTTTAATGGTTCACTGTCGCTCCTATTCTGATTGGCTGGTTTATGCCGACCAATGAGAACAGCTTACAGAATTTGAATGACTGTATTTCCCGGCAATTCTCTCTATTGCAATTCCCGATGTAGCGCCGGTTGTTCGGGTTTTTAACTGCTTTATTTGTAAAGAAGGGTTCGGCTCTTTATCTGATGTTTTACACTTAATAAAAATTATTTTTTTATTAATACTTCATGCCGCACGGCGCTGAGTGCCGAGATTTCAGTGCGCCGATCTCTCCATGGACTACAATGGGAGAAGTAGCTCGCGCTCTGATTGGCTGGGATAGCCAAGCCCCCGCTAGCTCAACCAATCAGTTCTATCCTGCATTTTTACTGTATTTTGAACTGCCCCGCCTTAAATTTGATTGGTCAATAGTTCTCCATAGATTTTAATCGGTCTCTGTCGCTCCTATTCTGATTGGCTGAGCTAGCCAAGCCCCCGCTAGCTTAACCAATCAGCTCTTTTCTGCATTTTTACTGTATTTTGAACTATTCCGCCTCTGATTTTGATTGGTTCAAACTTCTCCATAGGCTATAATGGGTCCCTGTCGCTCCTATTCTGATTGGCCGAGATAGCCAAGCCCCCGCTAGCTCAGCCAATCAGCTCTTTTCTGCATTTTTACTGTATTTTGAACTGTCCCGCCTTTGATTCTGATTGGTCGACAGTTCTCCATAGGTTTTAATGGTTCACTGTCGCTCCTATTCTGATTGGCCGGTTTCTGCCGACCAATGAGAATAGCTTTCAGAATTTGAATTACTGTATTTCCCGGCAATTTCCAATATCCTAATTCTTGAATTAGGATATTGGAAAGTGATTTTGTTTTATGTATTTTTTATTTTTTAGGTTTCAGCTCTTTTTCTGAGACTGTTGAACGCCTTTATAAAGGCGATTTTTTATTCATACTCCGCACGGACATCTTTAACCCCTTAACAACCCTGGGCGTATGAGTACGTCCCAGGGCCGCTCAGGGGCTTTGCAGGGGGATCGCGCCGAGACCCCCCCCGCTCAGCCGCCGGGTGTTAGCTGCTGATCGCAGCTAACACCCGGCGGTAACAGCGCCGGTGGGTGGCTCCGCCCGCTGGTGCTGTTTAACCCATAAGACACCGCTGCAAAGATTGCCACGGCGTCTGAATGAACGCCAATCGGTGCCGCGCACCGATCGTTACGGTCATCGGCATCAGCGCAGGTATGCTGCGCCGATCCGACGACCGGACATGGTGGTGGGGAGCCCTGTGAAGGCTTCCGTCACTTACCCTGGCCGGTTTGCCCCACTTCCATCCGCAGACAGGAAGTGGGGAAACCACCATCTTTGTACACCCTAATGCATTGCCTATGCAATGCATTAGGTTGTATTAACAATCGTGCCCCCTAGTAGTCAAGCACCATAGGGGGACTACATGTTACAGTAAAAAAAAAAATAAAGTTTTAAAGTACAAAAAAAAAAAGTATTAAAAGTTCAAATCACCCCCCTTTCCCCATTTTACAAATAAAATCATTAAAATAATAAAAAAGTTACACATATTTGGTATCGCCGCGTTCGAAAAAGTCCGATCTATAAAAATATAACATCATTTATCCCGTACGCTGAACACCGAAGAAGAAAAAAAATTCCAAACGCCAAAATTGCGTTTTTTGGTCATTTTACGTTAATCAAAAAATGGAATAAAAATGATCAATAAAGTCGCATGCATTCCAAACTGCTAGCGATAAAAAGTAAACTTCAGCCCGCAAAAAATTCCGCCTCACTGACGTCCGTAGGTGTTAGTACAAAAAAGTTATTGGTCGCACAAAATGGCGCCATGGCGCAAATTTCTAAAATAGAAAATATTTGGAATTTTTTTACGGTACCAAACCTTAACGGAAACCCTACATGTTTGGTATTGCTGGATGCATAACAACCTGTAGAATACAGATAACACATTATATTTACCGAAGATTGAACGCGTAAAAGCAAAACCCCTGCAAACATGGCGAAAATACATTTTTTTTTCACAATTTGTCCCACTTGGAATTTTTTTTGCGGTTTCCCAGTATATTCTATAGTATAGTGAATAACACCATTAGAAAGTACATATTGTTCCGCAAAATAAAAGGCCCTCATGTGTCTTGTGGTGGAAAAATATAAAAGTTATGGCTTTCAAAAAGGGAGGGGGGAAAAACGAACGGTCCCCCAAAAAAAAAAAACCCCGGCCTTTAAAGGGGGTTAATGTTTCCCGTGTTTTCCAGCCTTTCGTGGGAAAAAGATTTTCAGCGCGCCTTCTGCGCCTAAGCCCCGCCTGCCCCCCACACACGGGCGAGGCGCAGGGAATTTTTTCACCGCTTTTAGGGCCGCACTACCTCCGGGGGGGAAATCCTAGGCGCACGCCACATTCGCCTAACACACTGGCGGGCGCGGGGACTTTACACCGCATGTAGAGCGCGCCCCGGCGCCGACATGAATCAGGCGCAGATTTCCCGGGGAAAATGGGGGAAAAAGGCGCCCCGACCCGGCACCTTCAACATGTCCCCCAAATATCTATACCGTACAAAGTCAAAGTGCCAGCGCAATAGTACTCTATACGTAAGATCAGTGTCAGACTGGGTGCCTAGGTCCCACAGGTGGAGCTGATTCTAGGACCCACATGTGCAGCTGATTCTAGAGCCCAAAGGTGGAGTTGATTCTAGGTCCCACATGTGCAGCTGATTCTAGAGCCCAAAGGTGGAGTTGACTCTAGGGGCCCACAGGTGGAGTTGATTCTAGGTCCCACAGGTGGAGTTATTTAGAGCCCCAGTTGGAGTTGATTCTGGGGGCCCCCAGTGGATTGATTCTGGGGGCCCCCAGTGGAGTTGATTCGGGGAGCCCACCCAAAGTACTATAAATGACTGTACTGCCTCCATACTCTGCCTCTTGCTTTTTTTCCCTTTTTGGGGATGTAATTTTTTTTAAAAAAAAAACCCCTGGTCCTGCCATGCTCTGGGGCCACCGTGGGTTTCCCCTATTCCCCTGTGGACCAGTCCGAGCCTGTGTAAGGCTATAAAAGAGCAATCAAGCAAAGATGTGTTATGTAGGAAAAATTTGTATTTTTGGGGGCATAGTTTGTGGATACAGATAAGTTACAGTGCTATTTTTTTCATCTTTTAATACCGTTCTGAGTTTGTTTTTTTAATTTTTTTTTCGTCATTCACGTTTCACACGAAATAACTTGTTAAATTAATGCTATAGGTTATTATGGTTTTGTGGATACCTAAAATGTGTAGGTTTATGTGTAATGTATACACATAATAATTCTTATTAATTAAATATTATTTTTTTCCCACACTTCTTGTTCGTCACTTTTTTTATTCCATTGAGAGATAACTATGTTTACACTTTTTTTTAATCCTTAGTAATGTATTATCGTACTGCTGCATGATAATATTCTGTGTCAGTGTGAAATAGGCTGCTTTCAGGGTAACACACAGTGTGCCCTAACAGCAGGCTTACTATACAGACAGCTCACTCGGGCCCCAAAGCTGACTGTACAGACATTCTCTGGGCTTGTCCGGGCACTATAAATCCCAGTGACTCAATGGAGCAGGGGAATCCCCTTTAATAATGCCATGGTCATGGACTGCGAAAATGAAATAGTTAAATGGGTGGCATAAGAGGCTTCCTCCAGTCCCTGCTGCTCACAGAGACTGCTCTTCACAAGGTATTATGGGAAAAGAACTGGAAAAAATCAACACCCTATTTGGGTATAACCCGTCCTCAATTTGCTCCCGAATCACTGAGCTTTTGGAAAGCACAAAGGGATTGGGGCCAAGCCGTGTTGCTCATTTACAGACAGCTGTTTCAGGATTTTTTCCCCTCATCAGTGCAGAGCAGAGTTTATTGGATGGCCGTTGGGGTGGGGGGGCTGGTGGCTCAGAAAGAGGAAATTTTATTATTATTATTTTTTTTTTTGAGCCCCCTTGGGTTTCCCAGAGCGTGTACATTCAGGTTTCATACATAAAAAGGGCAAACGTAAAAAGGGAAAAATTTAGTAACTAAAAACGGGTAAGAAGGAGGGGGCCCCTGCCCGTGAGGGCTTACAATCAAAAAGGGGAAGGTGGGAAGAGACAGGAGGTGAGGGGCGACATGTTTGGGGGCGGGTGTACGGGTGGTGGGGTTTTTGTTGGTATTGGCAATCCTAAAAGAGAGGGTTTTTCAGGTTGTTTTTGAGGGGGTAATTGGGGGAGAGTCTGAGGGTTGGGTAGTGAGTTCCGGGTATGGGGGAAAAGAAAGGGAGAAGTCTTGGAGAGGTTATGTGAGGAGTTGACAAGGGAGAGAGGGGGGAAGGCCCTGGAGGAGCGGAGTTTTGGTGGGGGAGATATCGGGAAATTAAAGGCAGATATGTATGGAGGGAGGGGTTTTATGGAGACCCTTGTAGGTAAAGGTTAAAACTTAAACTGGATTCACGGGGAAGGGAAGCCAGTAAGGGGTTGGAAGGGGGGAGAGGCAGAGGAGTACGGGAGAAGGTGAATCGACGGGCAGAGATTTAAGGATGGTTTGGAGGGAGGAGGGGTTTGGGGGAGGCCCACAGAGAATGAGTTGCAATAGTCTAGGCATGAGTAAAGGGGGCAGGACCGCTTTTTTTGTGTTTCGAATTTAAAGGGAAATGGCGGATAGGGGAGATATTTTTCGGTGGAGGCGGCAGGCAGAATGAGGGTTTTGGATGTCAGTTTGAAGGACAGATTGGAGTCAAGGGTTACCCCAAAAGGGCAGCGGACTTGTGGGCTGGTTGAGAGTGTAGCCATTGACTTGTAGAGAGATCGTGGAGCGATGGGGGGGGACGGTGGGAAGAATGAATTCATTTTTCTCCAGTTTGCTTAGGAGACGAGGAGAAAAAGGAGGATATGGCGATAGGCAGTCGGGGACCCGGGAGGTAGAGAGGAATATCGAGCCGGAGAGTAGAGTTGGGTATCATCAGCAACAGGGGTATGAAAGCCATGCTGTATTAGTTGACCCAGCCCAAGGTGAAATTAGAAAAGAGTAGTGGGCCAGGACAGACCCGGGGACCCCAACAAGAGGGGGCAAGGAAAAGGAGGTGGTGCATGGTGAGATCGCTGAATGCCCTAACAGTGGGGGTAGGAGGATACCCATAAAAGGGCCAAGTCCCGGGTGCCGGGGAGGGAGGGTTTTATGAGGATGGGTGGTGACAGTGTCAAAGGGGAGGGGCAGGTCTGGAGGAAAGCACAGAGTAGTGGCGTGAGGGTTTGGCATTGTAGGTTGTTTTTGACTTTGGTTAGGGCGGTTTTTTGTAGATTTGGTGGGGTCAGAAGCCAGATTTTCAGGAGCCAAGGGGGAAAAGTTGGGGGGATAGATGAGAGGACAGTTGAAGATGGACATGCTGCTAAGGGAGTTTAAAAGGGGAATGGAGCAGTGAGATGGGGCATAGTTGGACAGACAAGAGGGGTTTAAGAAAAGGGGTTTTTAAAGGGTGGGTGTGATGGCCGCATGTTTTAAAGGAGCAAGGGGAAAAATCCCGGGTTTAAAGATAGGTTGAAGAGAGGGGGAGGCTGGGTGGATGACAGCACTAAGGTCAGGGAGGAGGGAAGATGGAGTGGGTCAAAATTACAGGGGATGGGGTTGGGGTTTGGACAGTAAGTGGAGAGTTTTCATGAGTGAAGTAGAGAAGGAATTAGGGGGGGAAAAGTGATGAGAGGGTAGAGGGGGGGGTGGGACACTGCAGGAAAAGAGCAAGGGGGGGACCCGCAGGGTGAAGCTTTGCTATGGATTGATTTTTTAGAATGAGTGGCGAAAATCATCTGCTGAGAGGAAAAATGGGGGAGGGGGGGCTGGGGGAAAGGAAGAGATTGAAGGTTTTTAACAGTTGTCTGGGGTTGTGAGAAGGGAGGATTTGAGGGGGGTGAAGTAAACCCGTTTGGCTGATGCAAGTGCAGATTTAAATGTGTGCAGTGATTGTTTTTTAGGTGAAGTCAGCAGTGGGCGAGTTTTCTTCCCGTGGCGTTCAGCAACTCTGAAGCTGCCTTAGCGTTTTTGGGGGAGTCTGTGGCCAGGGTTGTCTGTTGTTTTGCGGGGTTCTGTTTTTGTGAGAGGGGGACAGCATCAAAAAGTGGAGGGGGATTGTGTTGTTTAGAAATGGTGGCTGGTCTGGGTCAGCAATGAGGAGATGGTAGAGAAGGAGAAAGGATTTGAAGAGTACGAGGGTTAAGGTGTTGCAGGTTTCTCGGGGGTAAAGATTTGGGGGTTTGAGGGGCAGGTGTTTTTTTGGTACAATCAACACTGGCTGGTTAATTCTTTTTTTTCAAAGACTTAGTGATAAAGCAATTTGGGTTGTGTGCATCAAGCAGAGGGCGCTTGAGCTTTCAGCTCTTTTCCCCCTAATGCCTTTGTATGCAGATGCCTATGGGGGGGCAAAAAAAAAACTTCAAAAAACCCCACACCTATGTGGTGCTCTCCCAAAAAGAGTATTCCCCTTTCTTAGAGATGATTGGTGGCCCCATCGCCCCTAGTATAATATTTTACTGACATAACACCAGTCCCTCTTACTCAGGGGTCTGGAACTAACTCCAGAACCCCCAATACAGCCCCGTACTGTAAGGATTCCCTAAGCCTTTGGGGGCCCGAGCTCTCCCTCAGCTTCGCTGTTCACTTCAGGTGGACTAAAAAAAAGTTTAAAAAAGTCAGTCTGCTTTAAGGAGCCCTTTAAACATTGCTTTTAGGGCACATTATGTGCCTAAAAAAAGGGGTTTTTCACAGAAGGAGTCGGGGTTTGATTTTAATTTTGTCAATTTGTATTGGTGCTTTCAATGTTTTTCCCTTTTCCCCTGTGAATAGCAGAATGTAGCGTCTTTACAATTTTAAAGTCTTGTATAACTATAAATACGGGGGGAAAAAAAGACCAGTGTCTTCCCCGTACATTACATGGTGCAGTAATGGCAGCATTAAAAAGACATCTTGTTTTGCAAGCATCAAGTCCTCGTATGTGTATAAAAATAAAAAGAGTTCTGGATCTTAGAAGAGGGGAGGAAAAAACAAACGTGACAAAAATAAAAAAAAAAAAAATCATTACAGCATTAAGGGGTTAATTAAACCGAAAAAAAAGGTCCAGTTAATTACTAATACATTTACATACAGTGAAAATAGTACATTTTTATAGATGCAAGAGTTCAAAAACAAATCTCTCTTTGTCTGCAGATAAGCAACACTGGCTTGGTTCACATTCTTTTTTGCAAAGACTTAGTGAGTCAGAAGCAAATTGAGGATTGTCTACATCAAGCAGAGGGCGCTTGAGCTTTCAGCTCTTTTCCCATAATGCCTTGTGATACGCAGATGCCTAGTGGGGTGCAAAAAGGCAACTCCAAATCCCACACACCTATGTGGTGCTCTCCCCAAGAAGAGATATTCCCCTTTCTTAGAGACTGCTCTAGTAATGCATCTGTTAACTACAGCTCCATTCCTAGCGTACAGTAGCTGCGGCTCTGGGAGCTGCAAACCTCTCTTTTGGCATTGATGACGACACAAAATACGAACCACCCACCATCAAAGATAGTGCGCGGTCATTAAGGGGTGTAGCAGTGCAACCATGGGTGGTCGCATGGTTCTGCCACTAAGTGGCGTACATGCCACCGAGAGCCTGGTCTCGGTGGGGGAAGCCAGGTATTGTCGGTCAGCAGCATTAGGTTGCTGAGCCTTGTACCTAGCATGGCTAATGTCCAGCTATTAAGGGCTGGCCTTCCTGGAACAACTGTCGATGGGGGGGTGGTTGATCCCACGTTCCAGATCCCGATGGTCCAGCCCCGGTATTGGGTTGATCTCTGGAGATCTATTAAAGACCTCCTACTCCAGATGATCGGGGGCGTGGTCTGATACCTGAGAGTAAAGCTGGAGAGAGGCTCTAGCCCCCCGGAGGCTTAAGGGAAGCCTAAACATGTACGGTGAGGATACCGTGTTTTGTGGGTCTGGATGGTAGGTCCAGACCACTGATAGGCAGGGTCTGTATTTGTATGTGAGTTAGTGGCTAGACGGCCTGAGGATTTTGTTTTTGTATTCTGGTTGTATTTTCCTGTGCATGAATAAAACGGGCTGAAGCCAGAAAGAAGCCTGTGTCAGTGTGCCATCCGTTTAACCCAAGCGGCGATACCGGAGCTAAAGTAACCCCCAGGACGGTCCAAGCTGGCGTCCGGACGCATGTGAGGCGTTACAGGGGTTACAAGTGAATGACACCGATGGTATTAATAATATAATTCATGACATCATGCAATGCATGGAAAATAAAACATTACCTAATGCTACAATTACCTCTAGGGGGTTTGCGAAGAGGGCTTCTTTGTAGTGATACAATTCCAGGTATTTTAAGAGCTTCTCACTTTCACTTTCCCTTCTTGAGGAATTCATTTTGATCTTGTGTTCAGTTCTGATTCGTGCACGGACAAGTAGAGTGGGTTACATCATCATCCACCCCGGCACGTAGATATCTCTGATATAATGTTATGCAACAAGATAAGTCTAGAGCTTAGAAAACTCTTTATATTGCAAATTACTATGGTTGTATTTTAGGCTTGGTTCACATCTGCGTCCAAGGTTCCGCTCAGAATCTCCGGCGCAGAGATGGAAACACGCCCGGGGAATCGTTTCACAGTGGACACCTACGATCCCTGATGGACTCTATCGAATAGATTTAGATGGGAAAAATAGCGCAAAATTCTGCTCTATTTTTTCCATTATTCCTAACGGAGTATGCGATGGAGGTTCGGAATTGAACCTCCAACACATATGTGAACCAAGCCTTATCCAAGCCAGTATTTCACAAATGGGCTACAAAATCCTCACCTAAATTGTTGTGTCTGAAAAGGACGACCTGCTTCACAGACCCCTTTTCACATGAGTCATGAGTAGTGATGAGCGATTGTGTCAACTATCGTCATCGGATCGATAGTCGATATCGGCAATTATCAAGACGATTTCCAATAGTCGATAATGGATTATTGCCGATGACCATTAAAGTCTATGGGAGAGGAACAACACCTTCATTCTTACACCCAAACAGGGCTGGAGAAGCTGGAATTAACATCCACAACAGTAAATGGATACGTGCTACATCTTAGGCAACACACTTAGGTTATAAAAGTCACAGAAAAAAAGTCACAGACCATTCACTATCCCTGTCTTGTACCACAGCCTGACCCTTAAACCTGCATCACCCACAAATTAAAAAGTGCCAGAAGGCAGTATGATTTGAACCATCATTTTACTTGAACTGGACATTGAATATCCCTGTCCTGGGCCACAGCATGAGCCCCAAACCTGCATGACCCCAGATTAAAAAGTGCTGGAAAAAGGAGTCTTTGAAGCAGTATTTTAGTGAAATGGACATTGACTATCCATATCCTGTAATGCAGCATGACCCTAAAACCCGCACAGGTGCCCTTATGGACCATCAGCAGCAAATTTCGCAATAAGAAATAAACTATATTAAAAACAACTAGTTTTCCAATATTGCAGCGGCTTGTATGGATTAATATGGCGGCCTTCGCACCACTGACAACAGACGTAATTTACTATCAAATATGCATAACACAATATGCGTACAACTGAGCTCTTTGCAGCAAACAGACGCACGGACTTCAATAAAACTCTTTAAAAGTTATATGGATAAGTTAAGCCGGTTTTTGGGAACACTGACACGCAGTGATTGCAATAGAACTGAAAAAACAGGGACAATTTCAACTCCTATCAGAGGTCTGCTGGCCAAAAAAAGTGGTAAAAAACAATGCTTTTTCAATTAAAGATCACAGAACACACTGAGCTGCCAAATATCTTCCTTTCAAATGCCTCTTCTCCTGCCCCCCCCCTGCAGCTGCACACACCAGTAGATATCCTTAAAACTTTCTCTAACTAAATAAGAAGTGCAATTCTCTAATCTAACTCTATTCTAAGCTGTAGGTGGATGGTTTCTTGTATTAGAAGAGACTATAAAAGCTGTTAGAACAGCTGTTGGTTGAAACGCAGAGAAACATGTCCTGCTGTGAAGTGTGAGACAGAGAATGAGCTCAAACAGGAAATGCAGCAACATAGGTAAAACGAGGTCACGTGATTTTTGCAGCCATTGAGATCCATACACCGCAAAGTGGTGACGTTGTACATCCTCCTCACCCCCCCTCTATCCTCGGAGCTAATTGGCTGGCTGCCAAAATAACAGGAAACGCTGAAAATGGCGCGATAGTAAAAGATTATCTGTAAGATTGTTACCTAAACTATCGCTTGATCGGAAATTTTCGATAAGCCTAAAAACCATGCCGATATCAACTTTTGGCGATAATATTGCTCATCCCTATTCATGAGGATATGTGGATGTGCCGTAATAGAAGGTGAATCCCATGAAGAACCGGAAGGGCTTTGCATTTGCAATATGTTTAATCGCATTGTACTAGAAACATAGGGCGATATGTATGTACGGGGCTGCGGCAGAAGTCTGGCATCTTTTCAACCCATCTTTTCAACACTGTTCCAAAACTAGGCGCATTAAAAAGTGCCTGCAGCACTTTGTAATGTGCTTGAGAGTGCGGGGCATGCGGGAGGCGCCACACTACAACCGTACGAAGCTACACATTTATAGCTTCAGTACGGCAAATCCAGGTGCATTACTGCTGGAACAGGCAGAGCACTTTCAAAGTGGTTTACCTGAGCCAGAAGTGTCGCTTTGTAGCTTGAAAGTGCTAAATCTATGACCCACAGTAGAACAGGTTCATAGATTAAAAAAAAAATGGCGCCTGGACGGCAAAAATACAAACATGTCTCTCATAATGATACTTTCTAGATGTTAACTGCTGAGTGTACAAAAATTTGGGTTTTCACAGTCCTATAAAGTCCTTTTTGGGTGGATTTTCACTTTAACTCCTTAAAGGCACCACTATTTTTGTATTTATTATTTTCATTTTTTTTCCTCCTCACCTTCCAAGAGGCATAACTTTTTTTTTATTTTTACCATCTACAAAGACATATGAGAACTTGTTTCTTTTTGCTGGACAAGATGACATTTTTTAAATAGTGCCATTAAATATACCCTATAAATATACTGAGAAACCCCAAAATTCTATGTAAGATGGAATGGGGAAAAAAGGTCACAGCGCCATTTTTGCAGTTTTTCTGTTTTTACCGAGTTCACTGTTCGGTATAAATGATGCGTTATCTGTTTTCTGCAGGTCGGTACAATTCTGGGAATTACATATTTGTAGAGTTTTCATGATGTTTTAGTACTTTAAGAAAAAGAAAAACTTTTCCTATTGTTTAAATTTGCGATATTTCCTGCAACCAATAACTCTTCTTGATTTTTTTCACCTATGGACCTGATTGAGGGCTTGTTATTTTTGAGGGCTGAAGTGTAGTTTTTACTGATACCATTTTGGGATACATGTGACTTTTTCATCACTTTTTATTCCAATTCTTTGTGGACACAAAATGACCAAGAAATGCATGGGAATTTTTTTCGTCTACAGTGTCCCTCATGTGGGATAAATAATACTATACTTTGGGTTCCAGTGGATGCAGCAATGCTAATTATCTGTGACTTTTTTATTTTTATTTATAAAATGGTAAAAGGGGTTCTTTGAGCTCTTAATATATTTTTTATTTATATTAAAGGGGTTTTCCAAACCTTTAAAAAAAACTCTCCACCACTTCACTGTGCTAAAATAGGAAATAACCTATACCTACCTCTCCCATCACCACCGTTCCCTCACTTATGACGTCACATTCATGGATCACATGATGCTTTAGCCAATCACTGACCTGAGTGATCACATGATGTACATGCAGGCACGTGATTGCTGAGGCCAGTGATTGGCTGCAGCATCAGGTGATCAATGAACATAAGGTCATCATTAAGGGACCAGGGAGGAGCACTGGAACGGTGATGATGGGAGAGGTAAGTATGGGGTAATTTTCTATTTAAGCACAGTAAGAAGTGGTAGAGGAGGTTTTTAAAAGTCTTGAAAAATTCCTTTAACATTAAGACCCCTTAGGATCTCTTGAACATGTGATCCTTTGATCCCTTGTCCTATACAGCAGTACTGAAGTACCGCAGGGTACAGGCATTTCATTCATCACCTATTACAGGCAGAGTGTAATGGGTGTACCAACATGGCAGCTACAGAGGTTTTTATTAGGCCTTCAGCTGCCTTAGCAAATGAATGGCCTTCCAGACTGGACCACAGCCCAAATACTAATTATTTAGATGCCATGGTCAGCTTCATCTCAGGGTGTGGTGGTGGTGATGGTTGCAGTTAGCGGTGGTTGCTGACTGTATCCTACACACATGATCCCACTCCATAGCCCATTCATGCGGTTTAGATGTAAACTATACATCCATTTGTGTGAAGGAGTCAATCCTGACCATGCTGTAATCAGGGACATAACTAGATTTCATAGGGCCCCAAGGCGCAGTGAGATGGGTCCCTAATGGCAAGAACTAAAGTAGCAGAAACATAGTAAATAAAGCTATAAATATTAGTGCTCTATGTCAAAGAAGCCACATAGCAGTAATAGATGGCAGAAAACCAGTAACTTGTTAACCATAAACAAAAAGGTATAAAGTTATGGCACGTGAATGGGCCACCTCACATGCAGCTTTCTAAAAACCAGTCTCAGAGCACAGGGACATAGCTGCACTTGTACAGTTCTCCCCATTTTTTTCTATGGCAGTACAGAATACACAGTGCCTTGCTAAAGTTTTCTTCCCCCTTGAACTTTACAACCTTTTGCCACATTTCAGGCTACAAACATAAAGATATAAAATTAAAATTTTTTTGTGAAGAATCAACAACAAGTGGGACACAATTGTGAAGTGGAACGAAATTTATTGGATATTTTAAACGTTTGTAAAAAAAAAAATAAACTGAAAAGTGGGGCGTGCAATATTATTTGGCCCCTTTACTTTCAGTGCAGCAAACTCACTCCAGAAGTTCAGTGAGGATCTCTGAATGATCCAATGTTGTCCTAAATGACAGATGATAAATATAACCCACCTGTGTGTAATCAAGTCTCCGTATAAATGCACCTGCTCTGTGTTAGTTTCAGGGTTCTGTTTAAAGCGCAGAGAGCATCATGAAGACCAAGGAACACACCAGGCAGGACCGTAATACTGTTGTGGAGAAGTTTAAAGCCAGATAGCCAATCAAGCGTGCTTGGGTATATTTGGAACTCCCATAGACATTAATGAGAGAGAATTGTGCAACTATAGCCAAGTTATAGTAGTATGTCATGGGTAGAGGGTAGGTCCAGACTTTGGTTTATAGGAGGATGACCCAAACCACAGGAAGAACTCATCATTGAAGCAAGGTTAATTTAGTACATGATTTTATTTTCACAGGACAAAGATATAGTTGAGAAATGCTTGAGGTCATGGAAAGCTATCGTTGCCTGCCCTAATGTCCATCCTCATAAGCCACAGGCCACCTTAGGTCTGTAGTGTGGTCATTAAGTAGTGTTGTAATCCCTGCTGAAGATACCGCACATGTACTGGCGCCCAAGGATGACGTCATAGATGGCCGCCCTATGTGTCACATGATAAGCAAGCCAGAGGAGCGTGGAGAGGTGTCGATAGGAATGCCTAGGTTCTCCTTAGTAACTGCCACGACTATAATGACATAGGCAGGGAAAGGCGAAACCCCTTTAATTGCTTATTTTAATTCTACACCTTGGGCGACATGTATGATTTCTGGTGCCCAGACGCCATTTTTTTTGCGCGCATTAGTAGTGTAGAATGCGCCTTAATCTATGAACCTGTTCTACTCATAGATTTAGCGCTTTCTAGCTACAAAGCGACACATCAGGCTCAGGTAAACCACTTTTAAAGTGCTCTACCTGTTCCAGCAGTAATGCGCCTAGATTTGCCGCACTGAAGCTATAAATGTGTAGCTTCGTACGGTTGTAGTGCGACGCCTCCAGCACGTCCCCCGATCTCAGATGCATTACAAAGTGCCGCGGGCGCTCTGTAATGTGCCTGATATTGGAGTGCGCCTGATTAAAAATATAGCGAACGGGGCTGCACCAGTTTTCGGGCTGTAAAGACGCCAGACTTCTGTCACAGCCCCGTCCATACATGTCGCCTCTTATGTATATATCTCAGCATCATGTATAGATAATCGACTGCACTCCCAAGTTCTGATGCACATCAAAATATTTATTAATTTACTGTATTCGTCCACTATTAAATGCACAAGCTTTAAGTAGAGGTGAATAAAGCAATCATGACAGTTTAAAGGGGTTGTCTCACTACAGGGATTGCTCCTTTTCATGTTAAAGATCTTGCAAAAACAAGTCACTTTGCACTATGTGTCCATTAACAGTGTCCTACCTATTCCTAGATATCCCCTTTTGTATGGGCTGCAGCAACTCCTCGGGTCGCTATAGCTACAGACCTCTTTGATCTCTCCTGATAGGCTGCCAGCACTGGTTGCTATAGCTACAGATCTGTTTGATCTCTCCTGATAGGCTGCCAGCACTGGTTGCTATAGCTACAGACCTGTTCAATCTCTCCTGATAAGCTGCCAGCCTTATTAGTATTTTTGCATTTGTGCAATTTCCCCATGCATTACACTGTGACTTTTCTGCATGCTGGTGTGAATAGGTATAAATTTAATGTGCCGTTTTTTATCATCTGATTCTTCCCCTAGTGGAGGGGTGTGTGAGCTGCTGCTCAGCAATTACCTGCACCAGTTTATCTTTCCCAAGTAGCACAGGGGCTTGTGTTGCCTCCTATTGGGTTCAGTCTAGTCCAGCCATTGAGCTGTAAGTATGGCCTATGCAGTGTTTTTGAGTAAATAATGTCCCATTTTTTCTGTCATTTATGAACTTTTTACAATCTTCTTAAAATTATGGCTTTGGAACGAACGAATAGTCTAAAACACAACAATATAGTGCTATGACTGTGCCTATTCTGGTTGCATTGCGATCCTCTGCCTATAAGGTACAGCAGAAACTGCGTTTTTGGCCATGATGCTGTATCTGAATCATATGTTTTCTGTGTACCAGTCTAAACACGGCCTTACATATGTCAGTACTTGCTGAATGGTGATTGACAGGTTCTCCACTAAACCCGCCTGCTGCTTGTGCTGGTCTTGTGCTTAGCTGCAGACATGATGGACATGTTCCTTTGCTTCTCACCTCCCTTGATTCCTCATCAGTGTTTTGTGGGGTCTAGATGTCAGGGGGCCAATACAATCACGACTTGGACCTGGACTCTGACATGCTTTCAGAAGACCACCTCAGTTCTGAAACAGTGCCTGTGATAGTTTCCATGTAGCTTGAGCTGGTGTTCATATTCTATTTGGATTGCTTGGTTTTTTGATCTCTTGCTTATTTTTTGGACCTCCGCTTTTTGCCTGATGCAAGTATACCATTGGCTTTCTCTGGCTCTGCCTGACTTCCCTTGATTGTGTCTGTTTGTCTTGTGCTGTTTTGGGTGTCATTTTTACTAGAGTAAGGACTGTCGACCAGTTGTCGGCAACTGCTTAGGGTTGGACCGACAAGTAGGTAGGGTTAGCCATGGGGGGCCTAGTCAGTCTGTCCTTGTCCAGGTGCCTTGGTCCCTTAAAGAACCAAAACCCCAACAGAGTAGCTTATTTTACCATAATGTCCTTTACCTGGAGCCAAGTAGTTGAACGCCACAGTAGATTATTTCGTAACGTAGCCGAACATGCCAAGTCTTTTTCTAGGCATTAGTCCAGGTTTCAGTTTATTATTGCTAGGGCTGCATGTATTATTTTATGTTCAGAGTTTGGACCCTATCAATAATACGTATCATAAGGCAGGCGCCTAGGGTGGTGGGAACGAGGAGGAGGCACTTTACAATGAAATTGAGAACAGAGACTTGGTTATATAATGAGGCACCCACGGGCAGGAAATAGCAGAATTAGTGGGTGGCATTTCAAAGAATATTTTATTGTTTTTTTTTTTAAACCCCATGTATCTCAGCTACTGGTGAAATATTTCAAAATCCAGCATTACCACCGGTGGGAAATGGGAAACCCTGGCACTGCACCTGTTTGGGTGATTGGGTTTGGCTTCCAGTTGTAGAAAGCAATATACCGGCACTACTCTTCAGCACTTTTGCACTTTTTCATTGGGCCAGTTCAAAAGGGTGTTGTTTTCAAAAAGTCGATAAACCATCAAGTCCTTTTGATGAAGACTCTTGCAGGGCACTCACCTGTAAAATATAGAGCACTGATGTTGGTCTGGTTGGAGATGTTGGAGAAGGTCTGGTTTGCAAATTATTTTTGAATTCATCCTAAAGGGGTTGCATAGGCTTCAGAACTTCATGGGTTCCTCTTTACCATGATCCCCATAAGTGATCGTATCACACTATGAGCGACATGTATGAAGAAAGATGCGCCAATTTACGGAGTACTTTGAACCTAAAAAGCTGTTGTAGCCAGCCCCGACCTAATTTTTGAATAGTGGAACCCAAAAAATTTGGGAGCAGTTACATTAAACAAACTTTTGAATTGTTTTTTTTTTTTAAAAATGGGCCAAAAATGCACCAAGGTTTGGCGCGAAGCTGCCGTACAGACACATACCATGGCCAAGCCAATTTTGGGGCAAAACCACTGTGGCCAAAAGTTTGGCACATAACACTTTTCTTATTTGTATCTCACCCTCTATATCGTTTAGAATGGTTGTTGTCAGTTTTAAAAGTCGCCACATGTGTTTAGGTACAATCATGCTGGAGCAAAAGAGGTCACCTGCAAACTATTGCCATAAAGGTAAAGGAATACATTGTCTAAAATGTCTATATGCTGGAAAATTAAAGGACCACTCCAGTCTTTCTCCCTTTTGTTCATTGAATTGGTTATAAGGTGGCAGTGGGCCAGTAATTTGTTTTAACCTGACGGGGAATTACAGGGATTTCTACCGCTGTCCTGGGTCTGGACCTGCAGTGAATACGGGATTTCTCACTGCTGCCCGGGGTCATGTGATCTACATCTGAGTGTAAACAACGGGCATGACTGTGCCCAAAAAGGGATATCTTAAGCATTCCAGGGGTGTTAAACATTAGCTTCCCACGCAAAAAAGTACAGCCAGAGTGCAGGTTGTAACCAAAACGGATGTTGATCAGCCACAAACCCTGGATTCAGTTCGGTAAAAAAATGTTTCTGGATTTCAGTGCACCCAAACCAATTTCTAAGGGGAAAAAACTAGAGTCGTTCTTTAACCCATTTAGGACGCAGACAGTTTTTACATTCCAGACAGAGCTCCATTTTTTAAACCTGACATGTGTCACTTTATGTTGGAATAACTTTGTGATACTTTTGCTTAGCCTCGTGGTTCAGAGATTTTTTTCTCATGGAACATTGTGCTTTAAGTTAGTAATAAATTTTGGTCCATACAGTCCTTGTTTATTTGTTAAAAATTAAAAAAATGTTAAAAAATTTGTAATTTTCCAATTTAAAAAAATGTCACCATGTAAGAAAAATAGTTATTTAATACAAAATAGTTTCTAACTAGCATCTACCCCTATGTCTATGTAGATTTGGTATCTTTTTTAAATATTTTTTATTGTACCCTTAGGGGCTTACAATTTGCAGCAATTTTTTCATTTTCAAGAAAATTTGCAAAATAGTTTTTTTTAGGGGGCCAGTCCGTTTGGTGGCTTTCAGGGTCTGTATGTTAAAGACCCCCATAAATGCTCCCTCTAAAAAATGCAAACCCTTTTTAAATTTCAAAATGAATTTAGGTTTTTTTTTAACCCTCTAGGTTTTTCAAGGAATTAAAGCAAAGTGGGTGGGAAATTTTAAAATTTTCACTATTTTTTGCAGTTTTTAAATTTTTGCCTTATTTACTGGCACGTGATGTTAACAAGAAATGCAATTACTTTTGATCCCCCCTTTTATCATTTTTAGTTTTCCCTTTTGTGGATAGTCGCTATTTTATCAACCCCCTGTTCAGAACAGGAGGAGCACTACAGATTTTTTTTTAACGTTAGGCTGTGGAAATGAAAAATTTTTGTTTTTACAATAAATTGCAGTTTTCGCTGAAGATGTTTCATTTGTACGAGGAATCCTGGAAAAAAGCACCATAAACTTTGTTACACAATATCAGGTGTTTCACAGCTTGTTTTTGGATTGGCCTGTGAAAATGGGAAACCCACCCCACCCCCAGCAATTCTGCCATTGTTTTTCAACTTTCATTGTTACAGTGCTTGCCATGTGGTATAAATGACAGAATAACTTTACTATATGGTCGTTACAATTACAACAATATAATTTTTATATAGATTTTATGTTTTACTGCTTAAACAATATAGAAATGCAATTGTAAAAAAATTCAATTTTATATCGGACAGCCATAACTGTTTTTTTCTCTGTATAAGGGGCTGTATAATGAGGTTCATATGATGCATTGATTGCTCTTTAGCATACGTCCCAGGGTCCTTAAGAGGCTTTGCAGGGGGATCGCTCTGCGACCCCCCCGCACAGTGGGCAGGTGTTAGTGGCTGATCGCAGCTAAACCCGGGGCCCGGGACAGCCGGCCCGGAAAGGTTTGCCCGCCGTGTTTAAACCCCCTTTGAGCCTGGCAAAATGGCCGGCGTTGAATGAATGAAGGGGTGCCGCACCATTTTTGGGCGGGAAGGGGGGGGGACGCTTGGGGGGGGGGGGGGCGGGGGGGGCCTTTTGAGGCTCCCATCCGCCATGTCCTGGTTTGTTTTTTTTTCCCGCCGCAGGCAGGAAATGGGGAAACGCCTCTTGGTACTGTCTAAAGCTTTTATGCATGCATTGCTGTATTAACGATCGTGCCCTAGTGGTGAGGATTCTAGGGGGACTCAATGGTAAAGTAAAAAAAAAAAAAAAAAAAAAATTTTTAAAATAAAAAAAAATAAAAAAGTATTAAAAGTTAAAACACCCCCCTTCCCCCCAATTTTACAAATAAAAAAATAAATTAAAAAAAAAATTTACACTTTTTTGGGTATCCCCCGTTTCAAAAAAGCCCATTCAAAAAAAATTTAAAACATCATTAACCCCGTACGCTGAAATACGTAGAAAAAAAACAAATTCCAAAACCCCAAAATTGGGGTTTTTGGTCATTTTCGGCACTTAAAAAAGGGAAAATAAAAGTGATCAAAAAAGTCCATGATTCCAAATGCTAGCAAAAAAAAGTAACTTCGCTCGAAAAAAAATGCCCCTCATGATGTCCGGGTTTAGTCAAAAAAGTTATTGGTCCACAAAATGGTCCCGGGGAGCAAAATTTAAAAATAGAAAATGTTTGGAATTTTTTTACGTAAATCAAGAAAAAAAAACCCAATTCTAAAGGATATACTTTACTAGACATATGCTAAAATTCAATAAACTTGTGCCAATGCTCCAAACACCACAGAAAAAATATCTCTTAAAGTGACCTTGGTACCTATATAATATTTATATGGAGACATAAATGTTCACATTGTGGGTAACGATCCCTTCCTCGCCCTCATCAAACGGTAGAGTAATCGCCCCGATAGGGACGGTCCCACCTAATGAAGGCTCACCCCAATGTAAGCATTCAGAATCCTAAATAACCAGATAGCATCCTACATAGGTACCAAAAAACATTTTTTAAATTTTTTTTTCTTTCCAATTCCCAAAGGATATAAATATTGTTCAGCGAGACATGGAAAAAATATCAAAGAGAAAACAAAACAATAGCAAAATAAAACAAAATATTCTCAGCTTACTGCCCTTGATAGATATTTAGCATGAATACGGCACTAAGAGCAACCGGTTTCTCCCACTCAGGTGACGCCTGAAATTTAAATTTTTTTAAGATTAGCTACAAGAATTGGAATTATTAGCTAAAAGAAAACATCTATATAGGCGCAATTGTAATTTTTCACGTACAAATGAAAGTTTCTTATCACCGGTCGACTTAGTTTATCATAAAAACCAAAGGATAAAGGCGGCAATATCGTGATATTAGATCATGAGAAATATACTAATATGTGTTTGAAGATTCTCAATGATCTTTCCCTTTTTCGCAAACTTCAGGTGACTACAAAAGTATTCTTAAAAAGTTTGAAATATTTGATCGAGGGGTTAAGGGGTTTAATATCTAAGGACGAATCACAGTTCTTGTTACCAATAAAACCAAAAATTGCCACCTTCTACGCCCTACCTAAGATCCATAAAGTCCTAACTCCCCTCAAGGGATGCCCAGTAGTATCAGGGATAGATTCCCTTAAACAGAATATCGGGATTTCCTTAGATCAAATATTAAGGGAATATGTGGTTTCTTTACCCGCATACCTCAGGGACACTTCAGATTTGCTCAGAAATCTGGAGGGCATCGCGGTGGATGCTGATGTGAAATTGCTTCTGGTGTGAGGCCCTTTTAAGGCAACCACATCTCGGGGCCTTAAACACAAAAATTTGTTTTTAAAAAAGAAGAATAAAAAACATCCCCAATCAAAAACAACTGGTACTTAAAACTTTTGGAGTTTGTACTCCCCCCACAACTTTTTTCCTTTGGGGCCCAGGGTTACATCCAGCTCGGGGTCGGCAGGGGGGAGCCTTTGCGCTCCCTGTTTAATTTATTCGGGGCTGGGGGGAAAAGCCCGGGTGTTCATGAGGATTTTAAATGACAATCACAATCCTATTGTGGGTGAGATACATTGACGATGTGTTCGTTCTTTGGCAAAATACTGAGGCTCATTTCCAGTCTTCCTGGAAGCTCTTCAGGACAACCAAATAGGACTTAAATTCCACTCTGAAATACAAGAGAGAGAAATATCCTTTTTGGATGTAAGGATATGGAAAGGGCATAGGGCTATTTAACGACCATACCTTTAGAAAACCTACTGAAAAAACCCTTTTTGGTGGGAGACCCCACCACAAAGTGAAAAAAGGGCATTCCCAAAAAAGGGGAAAACTTACGGATGAGGCGAAATTGCTCAAAAATTGAGGATTTTCATGTACAGTCAAGAGACCTTAGAGCGTGTTTCTTGGACAGAGGATATCCTATGTCAACCCTAAAAATGGCTTTCAAACATGCCTTGGGGAAAGATCGGACATCTCTGTTAAAATCCCGACTAAAAAGGGAAAAGGAAATCAAACCCTTGAGTTTTTGGCCTTGACGATTAATGAAGAAATCTGAAAATCCCTTTGGTAAATATTGGGTGTATTAGATATAGGAATTTGAGGGAGATAATATCATCTAGACCCTCAATTACCTATCGAAGAGGAAGGTCCCTCCATGATAGACTGATACATAGCCACTACACCTCCCCCATAAGAGCTCAATCTTGGTTGGAACGTAAACCTATGGGCATGTTTAGATGTGGGAGGTGTGTCCATAAGACAAAGGAATTCTCTTGTCAAAACACCGGACAAACTTTTTACATCAAATACTTCTTCAATTGCCAATCTAAATGGGTAGTTTATTTATGCACATTTGTGAAGAAACAATTGTGGAAAGCATTAATGCATTAAATGAGAAATTTGGAACAATAGGGGATATAAAACATCGCCGAGATACTCCCCCAGCTCGACATGTGTGTGAGATACATGAAGGAGATTATACCTGCCTGTCATTTGTATGCATTGAAAAGATCCATGTGACATCCAGGAAGGGTGATATGGACAAACCACTGCTCTGCAAAGAAACAGAATGGACATATAGGCTCAGAACAGTGCAGCCAAATGGTCTTAATGAAATGCTATATTTTGGTTGCTTTCTGTAAAAAAAACATCTTTTAACATTTTTTTTCCTTTTTCCAAAAGGGTTTTTTCGGGGATTGGGCCTTGTTAGTTTATCTGGGCAGATACTATAAAGGGTTTGATGTATTTAGTACTTTAATAATAAGCATGGAACCAGTGATGCTTACAGTGTAGTTATGGTGCCGCTTGGACTTTATCTAGTTTTTTTCTTATTGAGATCTGTTCACCTGTTTATCCTCCCTCCCCTTCCTTGTATTTCCTTTACTATATACCTGGACTATATTGAGTAAAATAATATATGGAGATTAGACTTTGATATAATCTATTGATATTAAATATTTTGAGTATACAATTTTTGGGGTTTCCCATTTGAAGAGGCTTATTATACTTTAGTGACAATTGTATTTATATTATGTAACATCAGCAGGTATGTGATTAAACACTATGGGCGACATGTATGAATCCCCGGTCGGAGCGACCTTTCCGCATTTTCCGGGGGAAAAAAATGGCCCGATTTATGTCGGCGGCGGGGGCCTCATACAACCAGTAAAGCCGCCGCGCCCGCCCGTGTGGGGGCGCTGTGCGGGGGGCTGCGCCGAAAGTTTTCTGATTCGAGACAGGCGGAAACAGCAGAAATCATTAAAAATGTCCGGCGGGGGATGAATCAAAAATCGCCTTTATAAAGGCGGAAAACATTCTCTGAAAAAGAGCTCAAAGCTACTAAAAAAAATACGTAAATAAAATCACTTTCCAAAACTCCAGAACGGCGCAACATTGGGAAATTGGATATTGGAAATTGGGGGAAAATACGTAATTCAAATTATGTAAGCGCTTCTCATTGGTCGGCATTAACCAGCCAATCAGAATAGGAGCGACAGTGAACCATTAAAACCTATGGAGAAGATTTGACCAATCAAAATCAAAGGCGGGACAGTTCAAAATACAGTTAAAAGGCAGAATAGAGCTGATAGGTTGAACTGGTTGAATAGCCAAGCCCCCGCTAGCTCAACCAATCAGCTCTTTTCTGCATTTTTACTTTATTTTGATCTGTCCTGCCTTTCAATATGATTGGTCAATATTTCTCCATAGGTTAGAATGGGTCCCTGTCGCTCCTATTCTGATTGGTCAATACTCCTCCATAGGTTAGAAGGGCACGGGTCGCTCCTATTCTGATTGGCTGGTTTCTGCCGACCAATGAGAAGAGTTTAAAAACAATTTGAATTACTGTATTTCCCGGCAATTCTTATACCCCAATTCCTTATGTAGCGCCGGTCTCGGCGACAAACCGTTGTTCGGGTTTTTCATTGATTTATGTTTATAGAAGGTTTCAGCTCTTTTTTCTGAGATATTTTACACTTAATAAAAATGATTTTTTATTTTTCATACTCCATGCCGCACGGCGCTGAGAGCCGAGATTGCATTGCGCCGATCTCTCCCTAGACTACAATGGGACAAGTAGCTCGTGCTCTGATTGGCCGAGATAGCCAAGCCCCCGCTAGTTCAACCAATCAGCTCTCTTCTGCATTTTTACTGTATTTTGAACTGTCCCGCCTTTGATTTTGATTGGTTCTAACTTCTCCATAGGTTATAATGGATCCCTGTCGCTCCTATTCTGATTGGCCAGGATAGCCAAGCCCCCGCTAGCTATTTTGAACTGTCCCGCCTTTGATTTTGATTGGTCAATACTTCTCCATAGGTTTTAATGGTTCACTGTCGCTCCTATTCTGATTGGCTGGTTTATGCCGACCAATGAGAAGCGCTTACAGAATTTAAATTACTGTATTTCCCGGCAATTTCCAATATCCTAATTCTTGATATTGCGCCGTTCTAGATTTTTGGAAAGTGATTTTTTTAATGTATTTTTATTTTTGAGGTTGAGCTCTTTCCTGAGAATGTTTTCAGCCTTTATAAAGGCGATTTTTTCGGAATCATGCTCCATGCCGCATGGAGCTGAGCGCCGAGATTTCTGTTGCGATCTTCTATGTTTCTTCTCATGTTCCGTTCTCGCTTCACTTCACCTCTACCGGAGCATTTAGACCAGAATCAACTAGATCTGCTTCTCAGAGCTGCCGAGCGCTGCATTGTGCCGCACTTTGCCGACTTGCGATCGTACATGCCTCGGAGTTTCCGAGCACGCCGCGTCCCGCCCCAGAACGCCTACAGTGCGCCCACACCGCGCCCATTGCCCCCCCCCTTCATAAGAGGCGCAGCCGAAAGTGGCGAACGCTGCGCCTAATACCGCATCCCTGCGTCCGACAGCGGATTCGGGCTGGGGAGGCGCAGGTTACACCAGAAAACAGGCGTAAAGCCCGTTCATACATGTCGCCCTATCTGTTTACCGTGCTAGTATGGGGCTTAGTGCCGGCTTCACTTTATGTTAGGTAGCTATTGGTGATAATGCGCATGCACGAAGTCAGACAGAGATCCCGTTCTGTAGTTCGGGATCGAAGGGTCATGTGTGCACGTGCATGAGATAGAGTGCCAACTCTGCTTTTGAGATGGCACGTGCGCATGCGCGATACTTAATGCCGATCTCGTTCAGTAGTTGAAGACTAGATATGGCATCCACGCGTGCGCGTCAGCCGCGTCATCCCAGCAATATCATCCGGTTTGTCATCAGCCTCTCTAGCAAGGCACTATCTATATTTTGGTAAGTGTATTAGAATTTATTAATGACTAATAGTTCACTGAACTATAATTGGGAGTATGACTAATTGTTTATGCTCTCTATATTTTTAATGATGAATGGAAGGAGGAGGGGTCACTTTTGAGGTCACTTCCGGTGGCGTACCTATAAACAGTAGGTGCAAGATTTGAGGGCTGGCGGCACCATCGTCACTGGAGCATCTAATATAATATATCATTTTGATGATCAATTGTTTCATCTTAAAAGTCGCTGCAAAGCTTATGGGATTTTTGCCTATGGACCCCTGATGACCCCATGACCCACTACGGGGGAAACGCGTCGGGTGATGGACGGAGATGCTTAATATCTATCAAGGGCAGTAAGCTGAGAATAT
This sequence comes from Phyllomedusa bahiana, assembly GCA_025379985.1. Taxonomy (NCBI): domain Eukaryota; kingdom Metazoa; phylum Chordata; class Amphibia; order Anura; family Hylidae; genus Phyllomedusa; species Phyllomedusa bahiana. The sequence continues at coordinate 40,670 of JAODAL010035818.1, forward strand.
TTTGTTTTATTTTGCTATTGTTTTGTTTTCTCTTTGATGTTTTTTCATGTCTCGTACTGAACTAATATTTATATCCTTTTGAGAATTGGTAAATGAATACTTAAAAGACATTCTTTGGTCCATGTAGGAGCTATTGGGTTCTTAGGATTTGAATGCTTTCATTGGGGTGGCCTTATTAGGGGGGGGGCCGTCCCTATCGGGGGGATTACTTACCTTTTTAAGGGGGGGAAGGGATCTTATCCACAATGGAACATTTTTGTCTCATACAATATATATGGTAAATTTATACTTAGAAAAAAAAAAAATATTTTTTCCAGGATCGTGATGTCAATTCCTGCCACCTTTAAATCCCCCATTCTAAAAATCTAACTTTTATTTCTAAATTGTTAAAAAATTTTTTGGGGGGTAACCCACGGTCTTTCCCCTTCGCTTAGGATGACTTTCCCCATGCTTGTTTAGCCCTTATTTTCGTCAATCGTCAGGGAAGCATCCCGAAGGGGTTTGGCCGGACTTTAAATGACTGGCCCTACGTCCCTTCTTATGTCTTTAAATTTAATTACTTACCAAGACAATCTCAAATTTTTAATTGCCACTCTTTCTGATAAGGTTGTCTATACTATATGGAGAAATATACAATATATACAATAGAGTCCTGTAGTGACTCTTTATGTGTGTATGTCTTTATACAACATTACCCCATAACTAGTGGGCTAGACAAACATAGAGGATGAAAAGACATGGATATGACCTGAAAAATCCACCTCTAAGATAGATAAATATAAAACAGACAATCATTTATATGACCCAAAGGGTCTACCCCTAAGATAGATAAACATAAAGGGTAGACAATCCTTTATACGACCTTAAACGTCTGCCCCGACACGTTTCCCCCCTCCTATCACACCGAGGGGTTCCTCAGGGGGTCCAGTATAGTTGGATGGTATTCATAGTTGTAAGATGATATCCATATTTGCGATGGCTGCTCTGATATATGCAGGTCGGGCCAACCCTTTCGGGATGCTTCCCTGACTGGTTGACTGAATAAGAGGGCTGAGCAAGCATAGGGAAAGATCATCCTAAGCGAATGGAATAGCTACCAGTGAGTATATCCCCCAAAAATTTTTTAATCAAGTTTAAAAATAAATATTATATAGGTACCAAGGTCACTTTAAGAGATTTTTTTTTATGTGGTGTTTGGTGCATTGGCACAAGTTTTTTGAATTTTAGTGTATATCTAGTAAAGGTTATATCTTAGAATTGGGATGTTTTTCTCTGTGATTTTTGTCTAAATAAGTAACCCTAAAGAGTTAATATAAGTAGTAGTTCTGTGATTTTAATTTTTTTCCGGTACCAAAACATAACGGAAATCCTACATGTTTGGTATTGCCGGATGTGTATCAACCTGTAGAATACAACATAAAAACATAATTTTTTTCTGAAAGATTGAACGCCGTAAAAGCAAAACACCCACAAACATGGCGAAAATACGTTTTTTTTTCACAATTTGTCCCACTTGGAATTTTTTTGTGGTTTCCCAGTATATTCTATAGTACAGTGAATAACACCATTAGAAAGTACATATTGTCCCGCAAAATAAAAGCCCTCATAAGTCTATGTAGGTGGAAAAATAAAAAAAGTTATGGCTCTGGGAAGGCGAGGAGGAAAAAACGAACGTGTAAAGAAAAAAAAAAAAACGCCGGGTCCTTATGGGTTTAGTTATTGCAGTGGTCATTGGGCGGTATAAATCACATGTTAATTTTGCTTAGCAGGTCAATAATATTTCAGCTATAGCCAATTTGCATTTTTTTATTTAT